>VXBI01008166.1:388419-462067 GCA_013397375.1 Toxostoma redivivum | reverse complement strand
GCGATCTGCTGGACAAGAGAACACTGAGCTCCTAAACCTTTGCTGATCCCTTGCTTGTCCCATATGTGCTGTGTGATCACACTCAATGATCTGTTCTATAACCTTGCTGAGCACCAAGGTCAGGCTGACAGGCCTGGAGTTCCCTGGATTCTCCTTCCAGCCCTTGTGGATGGGCTTCACATCAGCAGCTCCTGTGATTCAGTGATTCCAGTGTCTGGGACCTCTCCAGTTAGCCAGGACTGATGGTAAATGCTGGAGACGGCCTTGGTGAGCTCTTCTGTCTCCACCTGCATTTCAGAGGTTCCATTCTGCTCACCATCCCTGTCTATCAGCTTAGGGGGCCAGTTGCCCAGGTCTTACTGTTGAGGTCTGAGGCAAAGAAGGTGTTAAGTACCTCAGCCTTTTCCTCACCTTTAGTGACTGTGTTTTCACCTGGATCCAGTAAAGAATGGAGCTTTTCCTTGGCCCTCTTCTTACCATTAATGTATTTTTAAAACCCCTTTTTATTATCCTTTACAGAAGTGGCCAAATTAAGTTCTAACTGAGCTTTTGCCTCTCTAATTTTCTTCTTACATGACCTAACAATATCCATAAACACTTCCTGGGCTGCCTGCCCCCTTTTTCCAGAGGTGGTTCCCCTGGTGGGCTCACCAGCTGTGCCAGGAAGTGAAGTTCTCATCCACACACTCCAGGGCTGCCCCTGCTGTGTTGAATTTCCAGCAGACATTTGGCAGGTCCCTCCTTCTTCCTTCTTTCCCCCTCTTTATGAACGGATCCTGATGGAATATGGTTTCAATTTTAAACCTTTGGGGGTACTTCTGGGGTGCCCTAACCCCAACCTTGGGGTCAGCTGTGCTGTCTGTGTCTACTCCCAAATACCCAAGTATCCTCTCATGGTTCCAGCCCCAGCCAGAAATTAAGCACCACGCAGCCACTTGCTCAACATCCTTCTCATTCCCCCCCACCGTGGTGGAGTGGAGAGGAGAATCTAAAGTAAAACTTGCAGGTTTAGGGAATTTAAAAATAATTTGGTAATTTGGATAAGTTTAGTAACTGAAAACAAAGTACAGCAATAATGGATATAATGAAAAAAAAAACCTCGAACAAATGGGATGCACGATACAAGTGCTCACTAGCTACTGACCAACAATGCCAGAACCGCCTTTCTGAACCCAGATCAGGCCCTGTTCCAGAAACCTCCCCCAGTTTATACACTGGGCATGCCATTCTGGGGTGTGGAATATCCCTTTGGCTAGTTGGGGTCACCTGTCCTGGCTGTGCTCCCTCCCAGTTTCTATTCTGTACCTTCTCACTGACAGAGCATGAGACTCAAAAGAAAAGAAAAATCCTTTACTTAGGATAAATGGGACTTAGCAAAATCAAAACCATCTGTTTTTTGTCAGCATTTTTTCTACAAGTCAAAACCACAGCACTGCACCAGCTACTGAGAAGAAGTTAAGTCTATCTCAGCCAAAGGCAGGCGATATCCCAGCCCCTTCACCAGTGTGGGAGCACAAGAAGCAGAAAAAGCCTTGATACTGTGCAAACACGGATGAGCAATAAGAAAAACATCCCTGAATTATCAACACCCTTTTCAGCACAAATCCCAAACACAGGCCCACTCTGGCCACTAAAGAAAATCAACTCAACCCCAGCCTAAAGCAGCATGCTGAGCAACAGGTTTTGAACTATTTTCTGTGGTACAGAGAGAACAAAATTTAAGCACCAAAGCCTGCTAGCTAGTTCTAGTAATAGTACAAAAGGTCATTTTTTCAAATGGCTGAACTGCACCCCCAGGCTTTCAGGATTATGTGCTGTGTCATTATTAAGAAAAATCTCATTGCATTAAGAAGCAGCCATTGCTTTTAAAAAGGCAGAGGCAGTGAGTTTTCTTAAAAAAACAAACCCAAGAAAGCCTTATCACAAGAACAGTGTGAGCTGCATTTGAAAATAAAGTTTGTAGTTAAAACTGACATTTCCCTGATGCCTGTTTCCACCAGCAGCCATCTCACTGAGGTCTGACAGGTATTTGCATGGTTGCTAAGCCCCTGGGTTAATTCAGTGCAAGAGGAACAGTGAGATTAAATTATTTCTGCAAGTGGAGTTTTGAAAAATTAATTGAAAAGGTGAACTACTCTCCCCAAATAAAAATATGTGAAAGCAGACCTCAGACATCTTTCAGTATGGGGAAATGGACAGAGAATATGCTGAGCCTCAGCTTAATATTAGCTGGAATATCAGACTTCAAACCTGACTCAAGTCAAAGTCAAAAGGGAGGACCTATGCCAGCAGCCATGCACTACTTCAGCACTGAGTTGTGAATAAACAGCACATTTCAGGGCATAGAAACAACTTTCCTCAGTAGAACTACATCTAGGCATTCATAAATAAACAAGCTCTCATGGTTTAACATCATAATTCACCAGATTTGTTCAAGCTCAGCAGCTGTGGGATCTAGATGCTGAGATTTCCTGGTGGGCCACTTGAATTCTCTTTCCCCAACTGTTTTTCTGAGTCCACAGAGAAGGGACTGGCAGATTTTACTCTACTTTTGCAGTGGGATGGCATGCCCAGAATATTAGTGCCACTGTTCATCTGAGAAGAATCAACCTGACCACTTGTGATGATCTGTTTAGAACCTCATTGGGACAAAGCAGTGTAAGAGCAGAGCTAGTGGGAAGTGTGACTCCTCAAAACATGCACAGTGCAGACCCTGTCTCCTCTGCAGGTTGTTCCCACTGAGCTGCAGAACTGGATTTACAGTGTCAGTGTTGGGCAGAGGGAGTCTCATTTCCTGTGCATCCCTGACTGTGCTCTGAAGGTAAAGCAAAATCTTCCACAGCAGAAGCCTCCAGTCCCCCTGGCCAGTGGCAGCAGCACTCCATGAGCTGCTTTACGTGCTGAGTCCCAGGTGCTAACATGAAACATCCCACCTCTGTTAAACTGAACAGATTTTTTTTTTTATTTTATTAGCAAAGATATTGTATCTGCAGAGGACCTTTCAGCTGTAAATCACAAACTGTACTCAGGTCACACCCTCTGTCCCTGAGCTGTGATGTCTCTGCATACTGTGAATATTGTTATCCCCAGGCTGATACATTCACAGTCACCTGCATGTGTCTCTGTGTGAGCTACTTCTTTCTGACTAAAAACAATCAGGAAAAATAGAAACTTCTACTAATCCCATCTCTGTGGGACCACAGAAATCCCTGACATTTGTCTGTAAGATTTATTGTACACCTGGCCAGAACAATTCATATTCACCAAAGTAATACCTTGTGTGGGCCTGCTGTGTCCCCTCAGCACAGTCAGGGTCTGCCACTGACCTCTTCAGGTGTCAGCTGAACTTCAGACTTTGAGCTCAAAGCAGAGCTGGACACACATCTCCACGTCCCACAGCATCACTAATACATTGTCTTATCTCTTGCACAAAGTCCTTTATCTAGGAAACTTGGTTTTAGTAATAAAGAAAACAGGCAAGTCAATGTCTCTGCTGATTGTCAATATTTATTAGATATTGCAGAATCCACAAGAACTGAAATCTTCACCAGCTGCTTGTGTTCCTGTGGCCACCCCTTGGTCATTCTTTCATCCTGGAGCAGGACCTGGGGCAGCATCCAGAGAGGAGCTCTGACATTGTGTGCTGCTGGAGGGCTCCATGGAGCATCTGCTGGGATGAGTTTTACTTTGTGTTTTCTGCACTGCTGGGACAATGAGCTGCCTCAGGATCAGAGCTCACTGCTCCTAGAAACCCTCTGTACAGACTCCTGCTTACACCTGGAGCAAATCTCCAGCTGGTGCAAGACTTGCTGTTTCCAGCCTGGCTGTGCTGGTCTCAGTGTGTCTGATGCTGCTGCCCTGCCCCTGCTCCTGCAGTTCCTGTGAGCAGCCCCTGCGAGGAGCAGAGCTGCTCTGAGATGGTTTTGGCAGTGCAGGAAGGCAGCACAGGCTGCCTGATCCTAGGGTAGGCAGCAGCCAGCTTTCCCAGTGTGCTGGTTTAACTGGGAGAGAGTTAGACTGGGAAGGGCTTAGGCTCATGTGGGGTTATATTTACACTTGGTGCTTCCCCAAGGGCTGGTTTACTCTACCCTAGAGTCAGACTGCTATATCTACTCAGTATGGAGCTATATATACCACATGTGCCCAATGTACACATTTTTGTGATTTGAGAGATTTGTTTTCTACGCCAGTTGTGGTTATATGCTCATGAAAAAGATGCAAAGCTTAGGAACACCTCATTCTATATATTCTGGCTTCTAAAACCCCCACAATTAATATGAACCAGTTGATAACCTAGGTAAATAGTTAATTCACTTTTCATAACTGAAAGAGTGCAAAGCAGCCAGCGCCTTTTGAAAGCCTCAGCACGGGGACAGGAAGTTGGGCAGGTCCAGTCCCTATAAATCAAATATCCCCCGCAGAAGGCAGGACACTGCTGCTCTGTTCCAGCCTTTTTGCCCAGCCTGAGGCAAGGCACTTCATTTGCCTTGCTCCATTTCCCATATGCAAAATGCTGTAAACATGGGCTGGCTTGTGAGGAAAGAAATCCTAATCAAGCACCACAGGTGTATAAGTTAGGAGGGACTAAATGTATGTTCTGAGCTTTGTCCTGGACTAAAGTGGCATAACGGTGCAGATCTTCCCTTGGAGTGTTTCAAAGATGGGGTGCACTATACAAAAGCTGTATACCATAACCTACAATTTCTATTAAAAAATGGATTAAGCCTTTTATTTCTAATGGGATGGTCACTTGTTTTACTGGCAAAATATCTGACACCTTTTAAACAACGTTTAACACTCACCTCCTCATCTGCTTGCCAAATAACTGACCTGGTTAACACTTTATTTGGTCCTTTTCACAGCAAAAGAAAATAAAATTATTTAAAATTTGGTTGAGTGTTGGAGCAAGAGAATACAGAGTGTTTCCAGATAACTGTGTAGGAACAGCTTCTTAAAACAGTTAATGTTTCATAGATGCTTTGCACTCACTTGTAGGCTCATTGTCACTTCTTATTTTTCTTTTTTTTTAAATTAAAAAAAAAGAGAAAGCAAATACTTTTTGTTTATTATAAGTGCACTGTTGATGTGCAATAATCAGTACTCAGCAAAGTTGTATTTATAAAAGTAGCTATTTAATAATTGTGGTTTGCCAGTGTATTTACTGTAAAGAAATATATTTCATCTATAAAGAGCAATTAACTTGTGCAATCACTGTGTACAGTAAGACATCGATTCTCCCCAGTACTGCATTGCTATTAGACTCCAGCTGAATGTGTTAACTAACCCAGGACTGACACATTACAGGGGAACAAAATGTGTTTATTTCACAGGAATCGGAACCACTTGCAGTTTCCAAATGATTAGAGAAAGGATGCCCACTGTAAGGAATTTACACTCTTTGTTGTTCATTTTATTTGATTGATTTTCATAATAAGGCTCTTTGTAGTTTTTGGATTTCCCTTTTCCAGTAGAAGTTGAGATAATTTAAGCTCAGATATGGCTTGAATGTGGTTGCTATTCATAAACATATCTGTTCACAAAATCTTATTTGTTGTAGCTAAAAAAATTGTAGCTAGCTAAAAAAACGTGGCAAAAGACATTTGCAATGAAAAAGAGTGTTAAATATTATGGCTGTGAAATCCTCTAATAAAAAGTTAAAGGACAAAAAATATAAGGGTCAATGTGTGTCATTAATTTTATGTTCATCTGCTCTCTCATATTGGTTAATTTTAGTAGGCAGGTCTAGCAGCTACTGACCAGAAATGAGTAGAATGAGTTGGAAATATAAATCTTCTTTACTATATAATCTTATTAAATATATATATGTATGCATGAACTATAAACTCTCCCTCCCTCTTAAATAGATACATGCACATATATGCACATAAAGAAGTGCCACAGTTTTCTCACTTGGAAATCTCCAAATCTGTCCCTTCAGCCAGTTCAATGCCAAAAATCATGTTCACTATTTCTTGGAAGCTCTTGATCCTTCACCCAAAACCTGCCTGCTGCATGTGTCACAAAAGAGTCTTGTGGGGCACTCACAGCTCACTCATCAGATCTGCTGGAGATCCTAGTGGTGAGAGGACAAAGGCCATTCCTATTCATTCAAACCATTTCAAATCAACCAAAACATTCTAGGAATTGAAATATTTCTTTGTTTCTGGGACAGGTTCAGGCTCACCTTTTGAAAAAGAAGTAGGAGGACTACAAAGAGTGGATGAAAGAAAACTCATCAGGCTTTATGGTGTATTATGCTATAACAGGACATGGAGGTTTCTGAGTCCTACATACTTCTAAGCCTACAAGAGAGGGGTTTGCTGAAATCTGAAACAACAAAAAAGTTATTTCAATTATGAGTTCGTTCTGCTGCAAGTTACAAATAATTTCACCATTTCTTGTTGGTCTGGCAAAGAAAGACCAACGCATCATGCCACTGCTGCCTTCCTGATTGCTAAGTTACCACATCTCACTCAGAGGTCACAGCTTGTACTCCTTATGATTAAATTGCCTGGCACTTGTGAGTTAGAGTCTTTAAGTCATTAGTTTCTAAGCATATGCATTTTCTTGGTTCCTCCTCATTTGCTGCCCATCATAGTGCAATTGATTGTCTAAAAGCCTAATCAGTTGGTTTTCAACAATTTGCAACGGCCAATCAATCACGTCTGTGAAAAGTTAGCAGTTCTCTCTGAATCTTAGTAGGGTTTGGAGTTTAGCAGCTTTGACACAGCAGAAGAGATGCCATTTTGGGCTTAAAAAGATCCAGCACAGCCAGTGCTCCTCACTTGTTACAGTCTTTAATTATGCCATGTGCTCTTATATTAGACAATGAAAAGTGTGGGTCACCTTCCTGCTGCTCTATGAGATGTCACATTTTTGACTCACAGTGAGATTAGGTAAGGTCTAACCGTGATGCTGCAGTTATCTGATGTATAAATGAATATATAAATTCTTCTATATATTACATATATATAGATATATCCATCTGGAGCTGGATGGGGCAGTCCCTGAGCTCTCCTGACAGAGGCTCCCCTGCATGCCCTGTTGCCAACACCTTGCCATGGACACCAAATTAAAAAGATAACAAAGTTCTACTAATCATTGCTAACTTCCATTGAGTGAGAGGTTCATGGGAGTGGCAGAGTCCTTTAAGGATTTCACCCTCATGCATACCTACAAACCTGGTCCAAATACTATTTGCAATGCCAAAAAATAAATACTATGGCTTGTGTACAGAAATCAGATATAAGCAGCCATTATTCCAGATTAAAAAATACATATATTTCTCCTAAGTTGGGTTTGTGGTGAAACACTGGCTTTTCTTCTGAGGCATGAGGAATAAGGGCTGTTGTTTCTAGTGTTGTAGGTTTGTACATTCTTGTTAACACAGCTGTGGCTGCAAATATTTTTCTCCTATCTCCTGGAGAAAAGATGAGAGAAAATATGGCTGTTTTCTAAAAGATAAATCTGTAGCCTGTGTGCTCTGGAGAGGAGATCTTGCTCTGCTTGTTCATTAATCTACCAGGCATCATCACAACTATGTGGAGTCCCAACGAGAGTTTATTGGCTGTGCTCTGTTTGTCAACGTGGTGAGAATTGTACATGGAAATTTCCAACTGCTGTATTCAGGAAGAGCAAGTCCTAAAAACTGTTTGTCTCTGCAGTGAACAGAAACTAAATCATATTCTCCCTTAAAAAGCACAACTTGACTCATTGCAGCCTTCAAGCAGGAATTTTGGAGGCTCCATCCACGGTTGTGTGGAAGATAAATGGTTTCTTTGGTGCACAGAAGATGACTGGTTTAACGAGGTTTATTAAATTATGGTTAAAGGATGAGGCATAAAAATTTCACTAAGAACAATAACCCAAATTTCTAATGTAAAACAAAACAAGTGTCACTTGGTCTGCTTTAGAACTTAGGTACTGAAGCATTTGAATGGTTTATCCACACAGAAAGAAACAGGAATATTTTCTGTTGAGATTGCTTGAAATTCTTGGACACATGATATTTCTTGTCATGTATTGTCTGCATTCTTTAGGGATGGATACTGCAGGAGGAAAAACCCCATACAGAAGGTTGTCAGGAGGTTCCTTGGTGAGAAAAACTGCACAATGAAGTTTAATACTTCAATTTGTAGGACTTTAAAGCAGGCTTATCATTTCCTAGAGCTTAAATTGTTCAGGATAAAGCATCCTCCTTCAGACATCTGCTTCACAGTACATGTGATTTGTAAAGTTTCAATTAATACAGCTGAACCTCTCCAAGATTCAGAGGAGTGAAAGATGGTTTTTCTAAGGTGTTTACAGTCCAATCATATAGAAATACCAAAAAGAGTAAAGCTAAGGCAGAAAACAGTGAGAAAGGTAACCAAATGTTACAAAGGCATGCAGAGTTATTAAAAAAAAAAAAAAAAGGTATAATTAGAATAAGAACAGATGTACCCTGGAAAAGGTATTTGAAGGGGAGGGAATGGAAGGAGGGAAATATATTATCATGACCAGGGAAAAGTATAAACACAGAGAGTGTTAGGAAACTATGTGCTGGGAGAAACTCCAGATTTCTTTTCCTTGGTCTTCTTTCTTTGTCAGTCAATGTCAGTAGATGCGACCATCAAGTTATAATATAATTCTTTTTCTAGTCATTGGCCATGTGATGGAAAACCACCTCCCACAGCTGTCTGTCACTGAGGCAGTTGAAGTGACAGATGTTTGCTTCTATAGATCCGAGATCTCCAGTCTGTCCAGTGACCCAAATTGGAGCCTTTCTGATGCCATGTGATGCAATAGCACACACCAAAACCCCTTCAGATGTTTAATTATGAAAAACTCTTCCACAAGACATTCCCTAAGGCTGTAAATCCAGGCACTTGAAGTTCACTGAATGTCAGAACTGACAGCTGCCTTTGTAACCTGCTTGGAGTGCTCACATTATGGGAGTCTCCCAACAAAAATTCCATGGCGTTTTTCTCACAAGATACTTGCTCCTAATAGCTCAAAAGCTGTAAGGAAATCATGGCATGGATTGTGACAGTGAGGTTAAATGTTAAAAGACATTGAGGGGCTGGAGCAAATCCAGGGAAGGGAATGGAGCTGGGGAAGGGGCTCAGCCTGGAGAAAAGGAGGCTCAGAGGGACATTTACCATTTTCTGCAACTCCCAGAAAGGAGCCTGGACCCAAGTGGGGAGCAGACTCTTCTCCCAGTAACAAGCCATAGGACTAGAGGAAATGGGCTCAGGTTGTACTAGAGGAGGTTTAGTTTGGATTTTAGGAAAAGCTCGTTCTCAGAAAGGGCTGTCAAGCTCTGGAAGGGCAGTGATGGGGTTTCCACCCCTGGAGTTACTTAAAATACATGTAGATGCAAGGCTTAGTGGTGACCTAGTTTTAGTGCTGGCTTAAGGCTTGGACTCAGTGATCATAAAGGTCAATTCCAGCGTAACCACTCTATAATTCTTATACTTTTTATAAACTGGTCATTGACTGTGTGGACTACTGCCTGAACAACAATAAAAACACTCTACATGTTTCCTAACATTCTTACTCACCTTTAAAACCTTCATTCTTACTAATATTGTTTCACATTATTTGTACTCTCTGTTTTCTTCTTTTTTTCTCTGCTGTCTCTTAAGTCTCTCACAGATCATTCAGTGTGGATAAGGAAAAATAATTGCAAGTGATGGGGTTACTGTGGCCTAATGAGTAACTCTAAGACACCCAAGTGAAGCCTTCTCTAGTTTACTGAATACATTAAAAAGCAAAACTGCCCCAAAAAAATGTGTTATTATAGTGGCTTGTAAAGACAGTGTAAGCAAATATCTAGCTTGTGGTTGAGATGAATTTAGTTTATTCAGTTGTGTTGTTCAGCTGGTGGTGCTCTCATTTTGAAAGCAGAATTCTGTTGCTGTCATTCCTCACATTTCAATCTACGATGATAAACAGTCCTGGAACACAAGTTGTTCCCCTCTTTCCTAAATTCTGCAAAATTTCATAGCTGGTGTTCAAACAAGTTATCTATTAAATTGTATGTTCTGAGAAGCATATTTTTTAAAAAATCCATTAATTACTATGTCAAGGTTATATTTTTTAAAAAAAATTAAAACAGCAGAAACTTTCTGCAAAGGGCATTTTTAAAAACAGATTTATGGATTTCTTTTCTCACCTGGACTTTCTATGCCTCGTGTTGTTGCTACCTGTGGTCTCTCCACCTCCCCTGCTGCTGCTCCCATAACTGCCCTGATTCTCAGTGCTGCTGAAAAGGGAACCTGTTGTTTTTGTGTTTTCAGCCTTCTGATTGTTGACAGATTTCTTTTACACTTTCTCACACTCTTTATTGTAAGCAATGAATGTTTTGCATTCCTCTTTGGAGGAAGAGAAGACTGATGGACTTATGATGGGATCTATAGAATCAGGAGGTCTTATTCTCACTGTCCAATCCATGGTCATTGTTAGACAGACATGTAATGTAAATCAAGTGATTATTTTCCTGCTTGAATCATCAGAGTCAGTGTGAGTATGAATCTCTCTCTCTCTCTCTCTGTGTCATTTCAGCTACAGGAACCCAAAGCAAATGCAGAGCCCAAGTGCCTGTTCAGGGAGGTCAAACAGCAGACCCCACACGAGTCTGACCCACTCTGCCTCCAAGTCATCTTTCCTCCCCCTTTGGACAGTGAAACCCAGCTTGACTTCCACATCTGGCCTCTCTCTGGGTGACAAACTGATATGTATTGCCTTGCTAAAGGATAGACACAAGAGAAGCAAGGGGGAGTTACACCCTGTGCAGAAAAATAGATTTTTATATCCTGTGAACTGAAAGTGTTTAATGTGGTCAAGAGGGCAGATGTGATAACCTGCATCTTGCTGTAAAAAAAAAAACCAAAATGAAAGTGCAAGTCTTGCTAGCAGGGATTTTTCGTACTAACAAGAGATCATTCCCTACAAAAATAAAGACTGGCACATGTATTGTCTATAAAAATACAGAGAATAATTGCTGATATCTTCATTACCCTTTTTATGTGTCTCAGTAGTATGGGTGCTTTTCTCTCTCTTTTTCTCTCTTTCTCTCCTTTCCTGCTCCTAATTTTCTCTTCTTGAAATCTGGGTAATTTAGGGTTGGATGGGCTAGAGTTTGCTAAGTCAGTGCTTTGTGAAATGCTTTCTTTTGATTGAATTCTTGTTTTAAGTTTTGCCAAATTCCCGATCTTCTAAAGTTTGCCAGTAAAATTTGTTTTTTAACCTCCTGGGGACTTCTGTTGCGTTGTCCTTTGTGCCACCTCAGGGAAATGTGGCATCTTAAGCCCATTTTAAATAAATTTGCTGGGATCAGGGCTTTGCACCTCTGTTCCAGGCAAGGTTATGGAAGAGATCATCCTGAGTGCAATTACATGGCACATGGAGGACAATCAGGAGATCAAGTCCAGCCAACATGGATTTATGAAAAGCAGAAGGGTCCTGTTTGACCAATCTAATCTCCAACAAAAAAGTTGCCCACGTAGCTGAGGGAAGGGCTTGTGGATGTAATTTGGTTGATGGTTGGACTGGATGATCTTGAAGATCTTTTCCAACCTTCACATTTCTGTGATTTTTTTGTGCACCTATGAAAAATCTGCTCTTTTCCATTCATACTGCACTATGAGAACTTTCTTTAAAGGAAAGAATTCCCAACAGGAAAACAGCTGAAGCAATACCCAGAAAAATTCTGCTTTTCTTTGTGATACCATTGAATTTAGGCTTTTATATCTTAAAATATCAAATATCTCTCTTTCTTTCCACATTATAGTAGATTGTAAAGTTTATCTACCTAAAGTCAGAGGAATCCAAGAGATCACCCAAGGCAGACTGGTTATTTAAATTCATGTACTTTTTAGAGCAAATCAGTCACTTTTACTTTGTCACCTGTGAAACATCAAAGCCTTTTAGGGTCTGTGACAGGTTAAGAAGAAATTCAAGCCTTATTTCTGTAAAGTCATACAAGGCACTACAATTTCCTTAGGAAATGTTTAAGAGGTCAAAATCTGAAAAAGTGTAATACCATCTATATTGCCAGGACACCGAGTCCTAGTTGTCATTATTCTGACAAATGAGTCAGCCTTCTACTATTATTTGTTTTTCAATTTTTGTGTTTCAAAAATATGAGTGAAATACTTGACAAGGATCCAAAATACTTGATAGCAGGAAGCATAAATACATGTTCTCATCAGTTTTCTTTGAAGGGTTTTTTTCACATTTTGTGATTGGAAACTCCCTACTATTATGCCCTATCTAAAATAGCCTGTAATCTTTAAGAGTTCTTGCACATAATTAATTTTCTAAAAGGTGCCATTGTTGATTTCCTCTTCATAACACAGGTGCAAAATTATTTGGCTGGTGGCTGGTAAGAGACCATGGAATTGTTTCACAAGCTTTTCTATCTAATTCAAAAATTCTGTTTATAGGGCTTGCCTTGAAACAACAAAATACTTAAAATTCAAAACTCATATGATTCTGAATGGGTTTGGGAATTCATTTTGTTATCATCTTTGATTCTTGTTGTTAAAGCAATCCAGGAATTGAGAAACACATTAGCCTAGCCCTGGGGAAATGCACGGATATGCTAAAGGCTGGAGGAAAGCTGAAGGCTGGAGAGATAATGAATTCACTGAAGAGTTTGTTTTTTTCAGCTCTATCTCAAAATTTATTTTGAACCATGGGAAAATAACCCTTCCCATTGGCCCAGCTCGCTGATGAAACTGGCCAACAGACCTGTTCATGTGAAATCCTGTCATCAGCTTCCTGGAATGTGCTTTGAAACAGAGCAAAAGGGCCCTCAAAACAATGGTTTAATACTATTTTATCTGTGCTGGCTGTCACACAGGTGGGAACAAAGGAAAAGTCAGGCACTGATAGTCTGCATCCTTTTTTGTGCTTGTGCTTGTTCTTGTGATACCAAGGACTCAATCATTAATTTTTAACACTGTACAGGAGTGGGAATCAGCGTAGTTGTTCAAAGGGGCTGATAGTACATGTTAGGTTCAGTGCTGAAAATTGGTCATGACCCTCCTTTTCATGTGTTGGATATCACTGAAGACAGAATTAAATGAGGGGGAAAAAATCATCAAAAAAACCCATCAAGAAACTTAAAAACCCACTTTCTGTTTGATTATGTGAGGTACTAAGCTTGAATTTCTTTGGCATTTATTGTAGTTTCCTATTTTTAGTATATGACTTAGTTATTTGTCTCTAATGGCACTTTCCAGTTGTATTTTTCTCTGTAAACATTAATTTTTACTGTAGAAGGTATATCATAAGTTTAGATTATACTGGCATCTATCTTTTATACCCTTTTCAGCTGAAAGCACAGCATAATCATAGAAAACAATTAAAGCCTTATTGTGGCCTGTTATGAAGTGACCTACATTTAGGATCATTTATTCTCAACCAGAAGATAAACCTTTGGTTTCAGGTCAGCTTGAGGCTTCCGAAAATTTTGGTGAAATGGCACCCACAGTAAAATTTTAAAGCATTCTTTCTAAATTCCTACATGAGGGTTTAGTCTAAATATCCACAAACCCTGAAAAAAAAAAAAAAAAGACACAAAAAACCCAAACAAACAAAAAAACACCACCAAAAAAAAACAAAACCAAAAAAAACCACCATGAGATTATGTCCTAAAAAGGTGTTTCCTCCACATGATTAAAAAGTGTTGGGTTCTGCAATTAGGTTTACATAATTTGATGGAGTCACATTTGAGGCAAACTATCTGACTAAGCTTTATAATGTGTTCTACCCAACTAGAAATTTGGGGGGTTTTGCTGCCTTTAATTTAATAAACCATCACCTGAAATCAATAAATATTTATAAAGATGTTGTTCAGGAAACATGGAATAGCATTGGCTTGACATGAATTGAAATAGCCTTTTTTAAAATAAAACCACAGGATTTTATTTAATACCTAGGTAAAATCTGTTAATGGAACAAATACCTTTCTGTTTTGCAGTTCATTCAGATTTATGTGGCTCTTTTCTGGCTTGTTTCACAAAATAATCTTTTCTACTTTGTGACTTTCCTTCCAATCCCTGTGTTACTAAGCACTATTTATTTTAAAGCTCCAAGCATTCAACAGCAAAGTAATTTGATTTGGTGAGGATATGTTTTTCTTTAATTTCATCATCACTTTCTGCTTGTGATAAAAATCAGCCCAGCATTTCCAGGAATAAAGTTTTGCAGATATCTGGTGAAATCGTGTCTTAGAAAAATCAAGGGGAAAATAATTACAAAATTAAACTAGAAGAGAATTTAATGTATTCTTCCTTGTGAGATGGGGAGGCCCTGGCACAGGGTGCCCAGAGAAGCTGTGGCTGCGCTGGATCCCTGGAAGTGTCCAAGGCTAGGTTGAATACTGGGGCTTGGACCAACCTGGGATAGTGGGAGGTGTCCCTGCCCATGGCAGGGGGTGGAATGAGATGAGCTTTAAGGCCCCTTCCAACCCAAACCAGTCTGTGACCCAGTTTTCACCCACTGATTTCCCTTTTCCTGGTGGATTAAAGAGCAGTGGAGGAACAGAAGTGGTTCAGTTCCCTTTCCCTCTCTCCACAGGCATTGATTATTGCCATTAGGTATGGCAGGATATGTTGGAACAGATCTAGTTACGTTTTTTCTGCCAGATACTTCCCATAAGGATGGGAAGTGTGAGGTCCTTTTCTAGGGCAGGCTTGTGCTGTAGAATTCTTCTGGCCTATATGACACAGATACAAGGAGCAATGCTCCAAGGTTGCAGTTTCTTTTTTCACCAAGGAGTTTTATTACTGTATTTCCCCTAATCTCAGATGTCTTTCTACAGCAGTCTTTCCCAATACAAAAGACTGTGCCTTTCTACCTCCTTTCTAGAGACCCCTGTAGTGTCTGTGGATTTTTTTCCCTTTTTAAAACCTTTCTTTGGACCCTTAAATTCTCACATATCACCTTGGTCCCTCTGTGCTACTTGAAATATTTCTGGATCTCAAGATCCTTTTTTTTTTTCAGTCAGGAAAGAACAATTCAGTATTCCTGGCTTGTTTCAGCTGCAGTAAATGACCAGTCTAGATTTAGTGACTAGCTATTGCCACTAGTTTGACAGTAACTTAGCACAGCCATTACCTGCAGTATTTGGCACGATCTCTCATAGATATATCCAAGACTGCAATAGGCCCTTATTAACAGCCTCAGGAGACTGACCAGAATTCATTAAAGTACATCCAGAATACTCAATTCATCATGGTGTGGCAGAAATGCAAATTTTCTCCCCTGTTCTATGCCATGTGCTTGGGTGAATGTATCTTGAGATTCTTCCAGAACAGCAGCCATTCTAATTCTCTTGGAAAACTTGTTCCAGCTGTACATCCACAGTAACTTGTGTGGGGGTGTATGCTGGGCTTTGCACCACTTATTAGTGGTTTGTCATCAGTCTCATCTGTTTTCCCTCTGAGCCAGGATTATTAGAAAAGTTATTGAGATGGTTCCTCGTGTTCGGACTTGGATGTTTATTATATCTTATCAAAGAATTACAGAAAGTACAACAGCACCGCTAGCTCCTTGCTAGAAGTAGGAAAAATTACTACAGCTGAGCCTGCTTCAAGGCCTTTTAGAGCTAAACAAACCAATAGAAGTTTAACACCTACATTATTTATCCTTTTGACCCAATAATAGATTCCCATGACCCTTAGAGTGACTTTTGACTGACCAACCAAAGGTTACTATCTAAGTTCCATGCAGAAGAAGGAAGAGAAGATGAAAAAGAAGAAAAGACACCACCCAAAATTCTTCATCTTTCCCATAACCACCATTATACTATAAAACCCTAAAATTTAAAACCCATCACCCAGTGAAGACACACACATCTAACCCACTACACATTTGTGATTTCTAACTCATTATTCATATTTACAAATCTCCAAGTTTCAGGTCCAGAGCAGTGTTTTCCAGGGGTCCTGTGCCTGGAAGCACAGAAAACTCAAAAACTCCAGATTCCTGAGATCCAACAACTTGGAGATATGACTTGTAGCCCTGTAAAACAATATACTCTGCACTTTGCTGCGGGGGACAGAGTAAAAGAGGTTGAGAGAATTTGGTTTATTTTGCCTTAGCAACTGAAGACTAACAAGAGATCCTATTGCTGTCCTCTCCCGGAAGGAGAATTTGGAGGCAGACTCTTGGATGAGCACAGAGAAAATACAAGGGACAGATATCAATTGGAATGTGGGAAATTTCAATTAAAAATGAGGAAAAGCTTTTTCTTCTTTTAAAGGCTATAAAAATATTTATCCTTTGAGATATTTCAAAGATCCATTGGACAGGTGTTTGTGCAGCATTTGGACTTGCTTGCATGATTGATTCCATGATAAACTCTATGTGAATCCTATGCCATTTCTTCCTCTGCATGGCCTTTCTGTGTTGGAAAGTAAATATATCATTTTGAAAAAGGAAACCCCTCTGTGGCTGCTGTTGTGGAGAGTGCTGAGCCTACCTCACCTTTAGTGGGATACCACATAATGCAATATATTTATTTCCTGTAGAATATTACTTAAAAATGTAAATGTAAAATATAATCTGTTTGTATTTCCCATTAATGTGTGATTTAGTGAAAATGAACTAATCTATTAATGGCAAAGCAACTCTATAGAATTTTGATTTCCCTCCAAGTCTTTTGAAAGACTCCTAATTTTAACTTACTGCTCCAGCCTTCTGAAGAACCAACCAGTAAAATAATTTTTTGACCTTTTCATTCTCTTGGTTAGTGTTATGCCAAAATGCTGTGCAGAATATTTTAATCAAATACAGAGACTTGTGTTAAGATTAATAGTTTACAATTTCCAATGCTCTAAGTGCCATTTTGTTAACAAACATTGAAATGCTAATTACAAGAATAAATTAAGTGACCTTAAACATATATTTCACTGAATCAAATATAGGGCTTTTTTTCAGAATTATGAAGCAAGAGACAAAAAGAGTGGACAATAAATAACAATGCACAAAAATCACAAGGCAACATTAAAAAAAAAAAAGATTTTGGGCACAGAAGATATGAATATCATCTGTTACCTTACATCTTAAGAGACTTCACATTTCACCTACTGACTCTTGCATAAAACCTAAAAACTAATTGTTCAATTAAAACATAAATATGTTAAAATGAAACAATAATTTCTTTTCAAAGTCTATTGAAGCATTATTTCAAAGCCTCACATAACAAAAAATCAACCATATCCCCAGGCAGATTCTTTCAGTGGTTAATTATTTTCACATAAAATTGTAGAGGGTTGTTTTATGCTTGGATGTTTGTAGCTCTCCAGTAGAACAATGCAAGGCTTGTCGTAGGCACTTGTCCCACCACGGAAAATGAAGCAATTCTGTCTCACTACCTTGCTCTGCAGAGCCCCATCATTCAGCTCTCACGTGAGAAGGGGGAATCAAGGTTTAATATTCTCATCATGCTGAGAGTGCTTTGTTCATATAGTGAAGCATATTTTTTTTAGGGCACTCACAGTCTTCCCACTCAATGCCATTTATTAAGCCAGTGTGAGACAACAAAGGAAAATAACTCCATAAATTAGGGATTAGGAACTAATCTAGAGTGCCAGGATTTGAGACCTAATTCCAGTGAATATGTAAGTACCACGAGAGAAAGTGGAACACTGTCAGTGGGATAACTCCTGAGAAAGGCATAATCACATATTGCAGGTTAACTGGGATACACTTGTGAGTAATGAGAGATCTGCAATTGAATCTCCACAGGTAGAGAAGAAAATTGAATTTCCTTGCTCTATCTCTTCTCTGAGTGCCTAAAACAGTGGATTATTGACTAAAAAATGAGTGATGCTCCTTCCATACATGTGCCCAGTTGGTGCCCCCAGAATTTAAACCAGGTCTAGATTGAAAATTTCACTCAGAACTCATTGTTTTCTTTTTGCAGGTGGTGAAAGTAAGAGCTATTTTTCATCTTTCTCTGTTGAAAAGTGGAAACTCTCAACAAGAAGATGAAATTATAGTAAATGCAACACTTCCTCTGAAATTTAGACCAGGTTTGATAAAGAGTATTAAAAAGTCATGTAAGGTAGATAAAAGGTTGATGATAACAAGGCCTGGGAATGACTCTGCTATATTATTAGTCAAGTGAGACATAGTATATTTCAATATGACTCCATGCTTTTTTTTTTCCTCTCCTTCATTTAATTTTAACCAGTTCATTCAATTCCAGTTTCATACAAGTGTGAGGCAAAAGCTTTCTTTGCCCACAGTCTCGAAAGTGTAGATGTATTAGCTGTTCCTGAATTAATAAAGACCTCAAATCTCATATAGAAATTGTGCTAATAATTTAAGAGAAATATAATTTGAGTATACAATTCTTATTTATATACGACAAAAGGAGAACAACACCTCTATTTTTCATATTTTTTTTCTATTTTCAACATGTATTTTAACAGTAAAATTTTTATCTGGGTTGCACAATTTCTATTTATCAATCTCTCTTTCCTCATTAGCATGAACTTACATTAGAAGTTCAATATATTTTCTTGTATTTTAAAATAAAATATGTTTCCAACAGAATTCATATATCCTATGGGACACGGGGAATATTTCTTTAATGGGCTGAATCAACAATAAGTAGTGAGAATAAATAACACAATCTGCTTTGCCTTGCTGCTGTTTAAGCTATTCCAAACTTAACAGAAATATTCTGGACTAAGCTTCCAGCAGGGCACTGTGCATGGAATAAACAAGAAAGATTTCAGAGCTGTAGAGAAGCAAATAATATTTGTGAGCTGTCAAGATATGTCAGACACTGAAGTAACCCACATTTTGACTTAAAATATATTGATGCACACACAAATACAGTTCTCTCTCTACATAGATGCATATATATATATATATAAGTTATATATCTAGTGAAGTCCAACTAAATGGAATAAAACAGGTTATCTCTCTCAACCTAACTACTCTATAGAATATGCTAATGAGAATTATGGCTGTGCTCTAGAATTTGGAAAGCTTTTTTTAAAAAAAAGAACATTACATTTGGGAGTTTGTAGAGAACATTTTCAAGAGCTTTACTACACTCTTGAGAGAGTCCAGTTATTTTTTCTCAATAAGGTCCTGCTGTCATCAGTAAAAGGAAAAGACAGACAAGAGGACACAGATTATTGTACAATGAAAAAACTAAAATGTGAACTTCTCTTCAGTAAAAAAACAAACAAACAAACAAACAAAACAAACCCAGACAAAAAACCCCAAACCTTGGTTTCCATGTAATTTAAAACACTTACAGTCTTCTCCCAGTACCAAATATAATACCAGCTGCAATTATTTTTTTTCTCTGACCTTTTCACTGATATGTAGTGACATTATCATATTGACAGATCAGTGTAGGATAATTAGAAAATTAAGTGGATTTTTTACAAGTAGAAGCAATCTTAAATTAATTTAGCTAACACAAGAGAGCTTTTCTCAGAACTGCAATGACAGAGACTGACAGAGAAGTATCCTGCCTTGAGTTACGACCCAAACATAACATGTTTTCACATGAAAGAAGACAGGCAATTAGTTTCAGTGCTTCTAAGTTATTATACAGCCATGAGAGAAATGGGAAAAGTACACACAGATTTCTTCTATTGAATTGTTAGGATGTTAGGTCTATCATATTCTCTTCTTATTTGAAAACCAGTGATCGTACTCCTCTACACAGATGGAAGAGTTAATGTGACACATTGACAAAAAATCCAAAACAGCAAAATCAGAACTTTCCCCAAAGAGTTTGGGCAAAAGCTTCAGTGAGCTTGCATCATCACATCCATTTTGGTTAAACTTTCAGTGTGAAGGATTTCACATTATGGAGGACTGAGAAGTTCTGTCAGCTTCCACAGGAAGGTTTTATCTAATGAAAATCATGCAGAAGTTGAGCGAAATAGACCCTCTACCCCCTATTGTGTCCTTAGCTTTGCTTGAGAGAGCCTTAAGGCAAATAACTACAGTGAGAGAAAAGAGCTTTACAGTGGTTCAACTTACCTAAAGCAAGGGGATATCAAAGTAGTATTGACTCTCAGTTCTCTGTAATTGGGAAATCACAGAATGGTTTGGTCTGGAAGGGACCTTAAAGCTCATCCGATTCCATCCCTGCCACGGGCAGGGACACCTCCCACTGTCCCAGGTCACTCCAAGCCCAGTCCAGCCTGGCCTTGGACACTTCCAGGGATCCAGGGGCAGCCACAGCTTCTCTGGGCACCCTGTGCCAGGGCTCACCACCCTCACAGGGAACAATTCCTTCCCAATATCCCATCTAATCCCCCATCTTTCAATTTGAAGCCATTTTCCCTTTTCTTATGACTACAGTGAACACGTATTTGCAGGCGAAAAAGTGGGAACCATGGGTGGATTAATTTTCTACCTTTTCTCTTCATAATCCTTTTTTCTTGATATAGTATGCAGTGATCCAACTTATTTATTCCAGTAAATTGACATCCAATTTACATTTAGTAAGGTTTATTTCAAGTAATTACTTCAAACATATTTTATTTCTATATCAATATACTCTCATTTTTTCACAAAATACCAACTTTGTGCAATTTATATAAAGATGCTGAAATTAATATAATTAAAAATAAAACTACTTTATCTGATCAGTAAATCAAATTTACCTGCAGCTCATAATAATATTGCACCAGTGCCTCAACTAATTTTTCTACAGAATCTCTTTTTGTAGATTCCTACATGGAAAGTAATTTCCTTGAAAAGTTAAACAACACAAAGTAACACTAGACTGTCAAAGTGAAGAAAGCTATGATGGTCATGAACTGTTATAATGTTTAAGATTGGTTTTTTTTGGTTTTTGGTTTGGTTTGGGTTGGGTTTTTTTGCTTAGTCCAAAATTTGTTGCTTGTTTAATTTTTTTTAAATTTTGAAAGATGTGCTTCAATATTACTGAATTTGAGTTTCTTACTACATTAAAATCTAGCAATTGTTTTTTATTTTAGAATATGTGATTTTAGTGAAAAAAAAAAGTAATGTCCGAATAAAGGTTATTTTTATTTTCACATTTCATTCCCTGATGTTAATTAGAATGTCACTTACCTGCAGGTCAAACATACCCAAGTAATAAAAACCCTCAATCTCTACATGGGTTTCCTATTCAGGTGAATTCCACTTTTTTATGTGGCTCTTTATGAGGAGATGAGGATTTGCTCAGGCAGTTCAGCTGTGCATAGTGTTCAGCAAATCCTGATGCCTTTTAAATTCTCTGTTGAATTTCTCCTTATCATGCCTTTTTGTGTTACGTAAAATATAAAAGTCAAATGTTAAATTGTCTCTCTCATGGTGCCTAAGCACACAGATCAATGCCACCAATAACTTCATCCTGTAAAGTACTTAAAGATTTCCAAGCTGAGACAGAAATTACCATTTTTTGGGTTGCATATGGTGATATTAAGGCTATATGACTATGAAAATAAATATCACCCTACTGATAGATACACTGTTTATTAGTTCAGAGACCTATGGAAAGAAAAATAAAGTTGTTACAACTCTGGGGGAATAATTTATCCTGTTGGTCCATCATCCTGAAATGCTGAAGAGCTGAATTATTTGATCCAGTATCCCTTACATCAATGTTGAATGGAAAACTCTTCTGTTCATCTTCTCCTGGGTTTCAGAATGGCCACATGGCTTTCAACACAAGCTGCCACATAAATGAGGGATCTCAGTTATCAGTCTCCCAGGCATGTCACACCATCTGCCTCATCTTATTGAAACATCCCAAACCATGGTATGTTCAAAGAACATCCACTCAAAACTTCAAATGGAGAGGCAGCCAGAATTTATTGTCCTAGGGCTACTTCATTTTTCCAAGGGGCAGTTTTATCATTCTCATTATTTGACACAACCCTTGAAGAAGAAAACCCCCAAAGAGGTTCATTACACTATGATCATACCAAAAACTCCTCCACCTGCCTTTCTTATCTGACAGAAATGCTTGGCAGATTTAGGCAATATTGACTAATGCCTTAGAAATCAGCACTTTTGATTCCCTTGTTCTCATGGACTCTTTGTATTATCAGGCTGTTAAAAATCTCACAGCTCTCTTTTACTTCCTGCTGAGGGAGCTGAGATTGTGCAGCCTGAATAAAAGAAGGCTCAGAGGAGACCTTGATGCTCTTTACAACTCCCTGAAAGGAGGTTGCAGCCAGGTAGGAGTCAGGCTTTTCTCCCAGGTAACAATAGGACAAGAGGAAATGGATTCAAACTGCTCCAGGAGAGGTTTAGATTGGATATTGGGGGAAAAGTCTTCACAGAAATCCTTGTCAAGCACTGGAAAAGGTTGCCCAGGGAAGCAATGGAGTCCCCAGCCTGGATGGATTTGAAGGCCATGTGGATGTGGCACTTGGGGACAGGGCTCAGTGGTGGCCTTGGCAATGGTTGGACTGGATGATCCTGGAGCTGTCTTTCCCAGCCTAGGCAATTCTGTCTGTGATTCTCAAATTCTAAGGCATCATTCAAACATCAATGCCAAATGCAGTGATAAATCAGTGATGGAGCAGGCCACCAGTCTGTGTGCATTGGATGAATATGAAGATTTTGGTTGAAATTTGGTTTACCTTACGTAGGTACCTACTTTGTTTGCAAATGCCTTTACTCAGCCCAATGCTGAAGCCCAGGAACAATTTTCCAGTTAAGATCTTGATCCACACATCATCTGCAAGGAGGGGAGAAGAAGGCAGGGCTCCTCATTCTGTGTGAACAGCTCTTAAGAAGGCCCCTCTCTTCACCAGCAGTACTCAGCAGCAAATTCCAAACTGGACAGGACAGAGTTAAGGTGGGGAAGTTGCACAGAACCTAAAGGCGACATAAAGCTGCAGAAAATGGCTTGACCGAAATGCCTGAGAGATGAGGCAGAAACCGTTCAGCAAATTGGAAATTGTGAGTCATTAATGATGCATATTGTTCAATTTACAAATTAAATTAATTGTGTTAAAAGTTCATGGTTGTGAGTCAAGTAATTTTTCAGAGTATGCACATATTTCGAACCATTAAGGAATTTCTGCGGATGGAAAGTGAGCTGCTTTTGATGATTATGTCTCTTTCTTAAAACCCTAAATTAAATTTTTAAAATGTCAGGCAAATTACCCGTGTGAGCATTTCTGAGGCACAAAACCCTTTTAAGGATGTTATTTCTTCATCTGGTAAGACCCACTATGCCTGAACATACACCACACGCTGTAGCATCTGGCCTTTTAAGCATTAAAAGCTTCTGAAACTTCTCAGAGGCTAAAGTCATTATGAGGTGTATTTTTAAATTAATCCAATAAATTAAGCAAGACCTTATTAAATTCAAGTTACATTTATGGTTTTTTTTTTCTGTTCCATAGCTGTGAAAGAAAGAAGAAAACACTGCTTTTGTTTCCTGTTCATTAACTGCTGCACTGCAATTTTTTAGTTGGCAAGTATGTAGCTTACTGTTTTATCAGATATATTTTTCTAGACATTAATTTGTTTGAGAGCTTATTATTTTAGTATTATTTTAATAACTTTTGGTTTCGGTTTTTTTAAGAACAGTAGAAAAGGAATATATTCTTTGAACATTTTATTATTTTACTTATGTATTTACATTTTCTGCATGCAGAAAATAAAATACACAAGAAAAGGTCTTACCTGAAAGGAATGTATATTGATTGGTGATCTGTTTTTGTGTTGCATTTCACTCTGATCCTGGCTCCATTTAGGTGATGTGATGATTTCAGTTTAGAAGGCAGATTTTCATCTGGAAGCTGAAGAAAGCTTTTTCTCCAAGTTCATAATCTTATTTCTGCTTCTGCCAGGGGAATTTGTGGAATTTCTGAAAGTACTCAGGCCAAAATTCAGCTTCCAGCTGGGGAATTTTGCAGTTACATGATTGAGTGGCAGACATTGGGGAGATGCAGCAAAGTTCCTTTACCCAGATACAGCACTTGGGTCACCCCAGCTGCTGTTTCTCTGCAATCCCCAAGCCACAGTCTCTTTGGAAACACTCTGGTAGAGAATTTGAAATGTGATTCTATTCCAACTTAATGACCAGCAAGCTGAGGATTCCTCCTCTTCCCTGGTCCTATGAGCAGGAGACAAAGCGTAGGTTTTTCTAAGTAGCAGGTGTAACATCAAGTTTCCATGATAAAAAAAAAAAAGAGGCACTACCAACATCCCAGTGTGAAGAGTCCTAAGGCAGAGGAGAGTCCTTGCCAGAGGCATGAGGTGGAGTAAGAACATTTCTGATGAATTTGAAACACAGCCAGGATGAATTGCCTTTGGAACCCCTTAAAACCTATACAAACTTCCATGATGTTGGTGGTTTCCTCAGACTCCAGGAAACCCTCTGGAAATGATACCCAACTTCCATGGGCTTATGGGCACTGGTAGTAAGAAAAACTGTCCTGAAAGAAGTATTGTAATGCCTCTCAGTGGCTTTTCTTTTCTTTTCCTTAAATACAGAATCTCTGGCAGCCCTGTGACTGTGAGCAGCACTAGCCCAGGAGCCATGAGATGGCAACATCCCATCCCTCACTCCAAACCTGGCACTTTCCTCCATGTGCTGAGGGACTGTTATTCCAAACCAGAGATTTCTGTTTTGCAGGGGTGACTCACAGCCTAGTGAAAGGCTATAAATATTCATTCCAAAAATGCCAAAATCTGTCTGTCTCACCAGCCTGTTTCAAATTAAAGCCTGCTGCTTGTATTGAAGGAGAGAGTCTGGGATGGTGGATAATGAAAGCTAAACAGGAACAGATCTGAGCAGCCACTGCTGCTGTGACATTCTGACATGGAAACATGAAACTAAGATGCTTCTCCTTAAACACATCTTAGGAATCTTTCATGTAGAAAATCACAGTAGCATGTGCTAAAATATAGTGGTATGAGCTGTCAGTACATGAATTGAGAGCTAGGGAGCTATTTTTGATTAAGTATGACAGGCAAAAAGGACAGATACTGAGTTAATAACCAGATTATTCCAAGATTAAACACACCTCTCTTTCTTAGCTTCACAGTGAATGGCATGTTCATGTTTTATAAATTCCCACTGTCTAGATCTCAGGAGCTGTGGATTTTTATTTTTTTTAATTTTCACCCATGTCTGTTTTGAGTAACTTAAGGGGAAAACAAAACCTATTCTACTTAAAAAATTATTCATTCAAAAAGCAGTAGCTACAGGTAGACTTTATATGTGACTACTTCAAAAATGGAAATACTAACTACATTGTTTAGCTAGGTGTATGTATTCTGTGAATAGTGTGAAAGTGTGTGACAGTGTTTTTCTTGTTGCTGTGGACACGTTGTCAATACTTTTTTTCCCTGGATCAGCACAAAATTTTCAGAAATCAGGATTTGGGAGCCTACACGATTATTAAAAACTGAACATACCTAGGCAAAGAAAAGTGTCAGAATGGTTCAGTGTGACAGTAATTTAAACTGAAGTGCTTAGTGGCTTCAGGTGCCACTCCAGAAAGACAGAGGAATCTTGACAGCTCCACTTGGAAATCTCAGACTCACTAAAAAGTCTTCAGTGGCCCAGCCATTAAGTGGGCAACAGAATTTGGCACTAGGTTTTCTCTTTCATCTTTAGGAATTTCAACCAATTGCTGAGAAAAGTCCTGTAAAACATCATGTCATATCTGCCAACTCCTCTTGGATGGGCACAGTGTCACTCAATTGGAATTAAACCTCTTTTTAGGCAACAGAGTTGCATGACAGCTTTATGAAATTTAGTAGCAGGATTCAACTTGCTGTTTGAAATGCCCAAATCCAGGAATCTCTGTGTGGGAGCAATGTGTGGGCTGGGTGATTACTACATGCAGTGTATCCTGGTAGTACTCTCAGAGGGGCTTAGAGAGCTCTCCAGATCACCCTGAAGGAGATTCTGATACTCATTCAGTCAGAAGAGTTTCTCTTGTCAGTGGGTAAGTCAGCCAGGGGCTTGATACCATTGTGGAAATATCAGCTTCAAGCATCTTGTGATATTTCCTAGACTTCCTGAGGTGTTTTCTCAGGCTGTTAGATGGGATATGAAAAGTTGTTAATGAACACATCTTCATTGCCTTCAGGAATAAGGCTCTGTTAGAGTCCTGGAGAAAAAGAAAAATGGAATTTTTATTCTTCATTATACTTCCATCCGTATGGATGGATACATGGAAACAACGGTTCTCAAAGCTGATAGGACCAGAACTCAGCTTCAATGGCTTCAGCTAAAAACCTACATTGTGCCAAGTAAACCTTGGTGTGATGAAATGTGGAAAAATAAGGTCCCTTCCAATCCAGACCATTCTGTGGTTCTACTGCCCAATTCCCCACTGTCCCTGCAAATTCCAGTGATAAAACCTTAATCAGAAACTCTCCTACTGCAATACTGCAAAAACCAGACACCATAGAAATTAATTTCCCTTGTCATTTGATCAGTGTTTTGCTTGAGGTAACAGGTTTCATAGAATTTCTCTTTGAAACGCTGTTGAAAGCATCACAGAACTGTGTGAGATGTCATCCATGGTACTTTATCTTTGCATGTGATAAGGTACATTTCAGGCTGCTGCATCATGTCCCTGTGTGGGGTGTATTTTAAAGCATTTTATCACACTGTTCAACGTGTGTGTTTTGAGGTCATTTATGTAGACATTTCATCCAACACAAAGCTTGGCCTTTTAGCAGCAGGTAAAACTCTTCAGGGGAAATATTTCAGAGAGGAAGCTTGAACACATGGGAAAGTACAGGAATATAATAGAGCACAAATGAGGGAGGAACATGAGAACATCACTAACCCCTCTGCTGTTGACAGCATTTATTTCACATATTTGTCTATGGGAAAGATGAAGGAAAAAAATGTTCCTTGGTTGTTTTTCCAGCATAGAATCATAGAATCATTGAGGTTGGAAAAGATCTCCAAGATCATCAAATAGATGAGCTATATCCTGATAGGATCTCATTAGGGACCTTTTTGGTAACTGGCAGCAAAGGTAACTACTAGTCATCTCTCAAGATTCATTAAAAAAAAAATAAAATCTTTTGCTTTGTTCACGCTGATCAGGAGTCTGCTTTGCCACTATAAGAAAGGTCTAGACAACTTACTTTTCCTCTGCAAGTCCCAGCTGCCATTGCCCCAGAAGGCCAATTTAACACTCAGTATGCAAACCATTTTCTCAACCCCATTCTGCCCAGTTCCCAGTGGGGAAAAAGCCATAAAAGTGTCAGAATCCATGGAGAAAAATGTTCCCGTTTTTATTCTTTGATTTTCTTGATGATTTACCTCCAAAGCACAACCTCTCCAGGCAGCATCTGGCAACAGAGCTGCTGAGAATTCAGCTGAGGGAAGAACAGAGTTTGACTTCTGGAAATCAATCCATAGGTGCCTGCTCTTCATCCCTGGATACACCTCACACCAGCAACACAAGCAGGTAAGCAAGATTGGAAACCATACTCAAATCCCTTCAAACCCAAACTATTCCACGAATCTGTGGTAAAGATAAAGATTGAGGGAGAGACAGTAATTTACATTAAAGAGTAGTACTTTTACTTAAATGTGATCAGTTGTGTTCTTATGGACACTTCAAATAAGGTGTGCTGTACAGGTATATTTCCAAACATAGAAATGAACTTCTGTAGAGTTACAAAAATCATAAAAATAATTAGGAAATAGTTCATGAATAGTTCAGGAAATGTCTTCTTAAATTTTGATGGAATATTACATAAAGATTAGAGAAATTATTCTAACCATAAGTTTAATAAAATATATGATTAAGATCACAAGAATGATCCCCATGAAATTATCTTGAAAGATATAATAAATTACTTTGTTATATTGTGTAGAATGTTAATGAAATTTTATTCCTCAGACATTATAATTTTCATGATGTTTCATAGAAATATTATAAAAATGTCAAACAAAGCATAAAGAAGTAATCACAGCCACAAAAAAAGAAGACATGAAAGTCTTTTCATACGTAAAACATGTCCTTTAAGAGTACACTTCTTAAACTCATATATAAATACTAAAAGTAGATTTTCAAAGAGCTTTTCAAAAAGACTCTTTTTCACTTCTCTTCAAAAGAAATTTCGTTGTCATAGGATAACAAGAAAAGTTGTCCCATGGATTAACTAGTGATTAATGAATGGGGGAAAAGGTAAGAAATAATTAAATTTTTTTACAATGAAGGGAAGTTGCCAGCATATGTAATATAGAAAAGATAGAGAGTGAGCTGAGAAATGTTACTGATTATTCAAATTTACCCAAAGAAGTAAAGAGAGACTTGGCTGTAACAGCAGCTGAAGGAGGTCATGGGTCTCAGTGACAGGAAAATAAAAAATTGCATTAGTGTTGATAAGAACATTGGAGAAACATCTCAGAATCGCTTGAGATAACTCTGAGAAAATATTAATAAGCAGAAGTAAGCCAAAAAGCTAAATGATGCTGTGTTATTGGGAGTGAAATAGAAAATCAAGGAGGAAATAAATACCTTAAAGCCACTGTGTAACTTCTGAGAGTGGTCATATCTTTAGTACTACCTCTGTTTACAACAAAAGCCATGAAGTAAAACTGAAGAAGGTGTAAAAAGGAAGGAAGCAAGTGGCTAAATGCAGCAGTGTCTGTGTGAGGGATCAGAATGAGTTACACAATTCCTGTTCCAAACTGAAGTTTTACAGGGAGGGGTTGTACAAATACAGAATGTCCATCTTGGTCCAGTAACTGACTTACATCCATCAGCTAGAGGTTAAACTCAGATGAAAATAAGGACGAACTCCTTTGCAAATTGATACTTGAGAATTTCCCTGCTCCTCTGCATCAGTGACCTTCATCACTGAATTTCTTGATTATGCTCATTTTTGTAATTGTAAAACTCCTATTGTCAATGGAAATTTCTGCATCAGTTCCATGGTCAAATTTGTTGCTTTTTTATTTTTACCTGGAGAACAAAACCCAAACAGATTTTAAGTATTCAACACAAGTTATAGATCCAACATCTGGCCTTTATGGAGCGAATTTGCAGAGCTATAACTTCTGCCCTCCACACAATGTTATTAAAAAAAACAAAACAAAACAAAAAATAGGATCATCTTGCAAAAAATTCTGCTCACCACTGTTTAGGCTTCTCTGAACCTGGAGAAAGCAGAAGGAAGGGTAATTGTTCAGCTGATGCAAAACGAGGCTCAAGGCTACAATTATTTAAACAGTGATGCCTGCTGGCCATGCCTTCAGCTATTGAGCAGAGCTGCTTCCCTCCCCTGCAGCAAGGAAACTTGCAAGGGCTGATATATTGTGTACAAAAATGGGTCTTTTCATCCAAATCCAGTGGCAGCTACATATCTGATGAAAGAATGGGTTTGTTTGGAAATCCTGCAAAGGCAGTAGAACATCTACTCATTATGAGAAACAAATCTGAAAGTGATGTTTCAGTCTCTCAGATTATTCTCCAGTGAACAGTTTTGGTAGGTTTTTCTGTGTCGTGAGATTTAATATTCCTATAATCATCCTTGAGGATCTTCCTTGGATTCACTCCAGTATGTCCATGTCTCTCTTGTACTGGACACAGAAATCCAGGTGCACCTCCCCAGTGCTGAGTGGAGGGGAAGAATCCCCTGCCATCACCTGCTGGGAATGCTCTGTCTGAAGTGAATGTATCAATTTGTAAAAGGTTTTTGTGTTATTTTTCAGGATTCTTATGAATATAGAATTTATAACCTATAAATTATAAAACCTGATGCACACCAACAACAAAAAGCACTGTTTTCTTCAAAAGAAAGCTTCTTGTCAAATGTCTAAGCTGCCAAGAAACAGCATCTAGATCTGAAAATCTATTCTAAAATGTTTTCTTAATTTGTTACTTCTCTTTCCCCCATTCTCTTCCCAGTGAGCCTAACATAGTTGTGAAAAGTGTATCTTTTCAGAAATTCAAAGGCACAATTTTCCTTCTTTGGAAGGAATGGAAGGAAAATAAATAGCACAGCACTCAGTGACAACAGGAACAGTATGAAATGAAACAGTAGAGTAAGAGTCCACATGGTAACATTTGATTTACAAACATGAATCAAAATTACATACAGAAACAAAAGGCTGGAAATTTCATTCTCTTCATATGCTGTCATCTGTGCTTATTTTGTGTTCTATTTCCACCTCAGGGTTCTCATTGTGGAGTATGCAAACTCTTAATGTACACAAAATAACTTGGGTGATAAAGTCCATAAATTCTCTTTCCCATTATAATTACAATCAGTGATTCAATGGCTGAAAGACAAAGGGCAGGTAATTCTACATCTTCATACAATTTAAAGAAGGTAATTGTTCTATCATGATCATCTAGACTGACCTTTCTGCATTGAGTGAATCATTTCTCCCAGTAAGAGAATCCTGTAATGATTCCAAAGACTCTAGGTTAAATGAGAAAAGATTATCTCAAAGGTCTGGATTCTATCTGAATCTGCCAAAAAGGCTTCTAGTACAAACCACACAATTATGGGCTCCTCTTTACAAACAGGGAAATTCAGACATTTGGAAACAAATGCCTAGGCTACATGGGAAAAAATATCCAAGAAGTAAATATTTTTATAGAAACAAAATTTCTAAAGTCTAAAATTAGGTGAGGGCCTCCCTGAAAAATGGAATTTTAAAAAGAGATTTTAAAAAAATAATATTTAGGATTTGTGCTCTATATCCATGGCAGGGTAATTGATTATCCCCTTCCACTGACTGAAGCAGGATAATGAATTCTCAAGCATATTGGCTCCTAAGATAAGCTGGATGGAAAGGTTCTCCAGGATAATATGGTATTCAAAACCATCCAGTGATCATTTGCTGACTCCACACAGGTGCACTCCAAAGCTGATCACATCATCAGCCAGCAGGTGATACCATGCCCATGTGAGGGGAAACATTCCATGGATGAGGTTAAAAATTCAGGCAGCAAGCAGCTCTCTAACAAATGCAGGCAGCCAGCTGAGCAATAAAAGCTGCAAGTAAAGAAGCATCCACAGAGCAGTGTGAGTTTCCTTCAGTAAGTAAGAGAATGGCACAGTGGAATGACAGGAAAAGGACTCCAGCACCTGCCATGACTCTGGCACTGCCAGATCAGGAGAAAGCTACTGTTTGACACACAAATATTTTGAGTTACCATAAAATGTATATATTTTTTAATATAATTTGACCAAGTTCCATGGTTCTTTTGCTACTTAAGTGAGTATTCAAGCTGAATGAAAAATATGATTTCTTAAATTTTAAGAGTTGCAGGGTAGTGCAGCAAGAGTTATAGGGTAATGTGCAGAGATGCCTTAAAATTAACCCCAAGCTCTATCTGGAGGCATTTCTTCATTTGCACTTCAGCCTTTAGTCCATGGGGCTTTTTCTGTTACTTTTTTTTCTTACTGCATGAAACTTAAATAGCAATGAAAATATTAAGGAAGCCTGAAAAGTGGGTTTGTGTATAATCAATTCCACTGAACACCTGTGAACTGTTGAGTTTAACTGGGTTACAACTGGTGCTGTGCTTGAAGAGAGGGAGAAATGTGTATCAGGAGGTCTTAATTGATTTATTTGCCATGTATTTACAGTGCAGTAAGGCTGTTTTTAGCCATGCCCTCTGGTCCCATTTCCCATTTTCAGAGCAGCAGATTAGACCAGCCTGGGCAGCAGAATAAAGCACTTGGAACAACCTGGCATAGTGGAAGGTGTCCCTGCCCAGGGCAGGGGGGTGGAACAAGAGGGTCTTTGAGGTCCTTTCCAAGCCAAACCATTCTGTGATTCTGCTCCTCCCTTGGGCTGGACAGCATTTTTATGGTTCAAGTGATACAATCCAGTTCTGGGCTCCTCAGTGCAAGAAAAAAATTACTTAATTTTGCGAGCATTTTTATATATAATCTTAGTACTAGAATAACTCTGTGCAAAAATCAGTGCTCACACAACGTGAGCTTTAATAATCATAACAAGGCTTGCTGATCTGAATGGAACACTAAGAAAATTCCTGCCAGAGGCTTTCAGTGCATGATCCATATCAAAACCTCCAGGCAATCAACCAAGTCAGTAAGAAAGGACCATCCTGACAGAATGCTGAGAGGATACACCTCTTGTGACCACACACCACAGATTTCAAAAGCCAAACCCCTCCCATTCCTCAGACACCAACATGATGAAATGAAAGCTATTGGATTGCAACAGAGATGTGCATTTTGTTTCAGCAATTAACTCCTTGTGTTCATAACCACAGGAGATTTCATAATGAGCTGATTGTCATTATCCCATGGCACAGAGAGAAGGGTTTTCTGAAATAGACAGACCCTGTGAGACATTTAGGGAGAAAACTGACATGCAGTTTCCTGTATTTTCCGTTTCTAAAATCATCTGAGGTCTGAGGAGTGTATGCAGAGAAAAACAGCACAGTGTCTTTCAAGTACAGGAACATTGTCACAATCTTCCAGTTTTAAAGTGAAAAAAAAAAAGCCATCCTCTGGCAACTAGATGAAGATCTAACATAGGTGGAATTTCAATATATGTGGGAGATAATAGTTATTCCTACTTTTGTTCAGAAATAAATTAAATCCTCACTTTGTCTTTGTTCCTTCTGATTTGCTGCACTCTTTCCACATTCTCTAAAATTTTAACTGCCATTCAATTCAGATTGCACCATGTACTGAGATGAAATAGACACAGAACATGTTCTGATTATGTTAAGCTCCATCATCATGGGTTAGAATGACCCATTTTTAGACTTACATCCCATCTTAATCAGGAACTTGATCTTGACAGATTTTGAAGAAGCCAATCTAGAGGCAATTGGCTGTGTCTTAAACCATGTATGTTCCTAGAAATTCATTTATCCAAATGAAAATCTGACATCTCAGGAGGCAGGGTCATTAGAACACATCATTTTTGAATGGTGAAGGAAAAGCAAGGAGGGACAAAATAGTAAGGAGGTATTTTTTAAATCATAAAACTGCAAATACTGAGTTTGAAACATTTTCATTGAGTACACTGCACTGTACCTTTGTACATGATGACTTCTTAGCTGAGCTCTGCCATTTCTCCCCATAGCAAGGCATTCCACAGGCAAATAAAAACCACATTCATATTATGGAATAGAATGGAAAAATTCTATTTTTATTTTGTCAGGAAGAGGGAAAAAGGTAGCTTTGCATTTGGAGATGCATATTGATAGCAGAGACAGCTTAAAGAAAGAAATTAAACCACACTTCAGTGAACTAATTTAATCCAGGTGAACATGACCCTTGCCAGAGCCTCTCATTTCTTTTTCATAAAGGGCAGCAGTTTCATTTACAAGCCCAGCTCTGGCTTTAAGAGAACTCGTGATGGAAGCATCTTGGCTTGCTTTTCTGCCAGGATGCAGGACGCATTCATGGCATTTCTTCACACTCAAAGGAATTGAATTGAACTTTATCCCAATGGGAAAGGATTTAGTTATTTCTGAAATAGATTAGTGCATAGGAGGGACTATCTGAAGAAAAAACCACATCATTTACCAAGAAAATAACAGATAGTGACATTAATTGCTAAGCTCTGCTCTGCCTATTAAAAGTTGAATGAGGCAGCTTGACAGATGATTTTATAACGATACACATGGGATGTTTTTGGTGGTGGTTTTATTTCTAATATATTCAGGATCTGGTTGGTCCCATTTGGTCTGAACTTTTGTACTGGGCAACAAGGTAACCCCAATCAATTAACCAGACCCATCACCACAAAATTTTATCAGCTGCCAATAGCTAACACATAAAAAATTATAGAAATTATTCTTAACAGCAATGCTGTCTCTCTCTCTGATCTCCCGGTTCTTTTCTCTCATCCTATACTTTGAATAAAAGGTCTTTAGAGACATGATTAATTGAGTATGAAAGAATTGTATTTTAAAACCCAGGAAATCTTTCTCAATCGCACATTCCTTCTTTGGTGGTGCACAGGGCAGTCTTCAGCTTTTTCTTCTGGACCTTCTGATAAATAGCAAATTTTAGTATGAACGTGGCCATAAGGAGATTTTGCCTCTGCCTAGTCATGAAAAAGGCAGATACCAAGGAGTGGAGGAATATGCAGGCTAACTAATGTAAAATTCTAGTTTCAGTAGGATTATAATGATCTCCTAAATTCTGTGTGCCCATGGTTTCTTTCAGGCCTTGACCAAAATCCCAAAGTGGTCAATTGTAATGGTCAGAAAGAGTGGACTTGAAATAGTAATCTTGACTTCAAAAGAGTAAGAGCTTCCACTGAAAGGAATGGAGCTCCCATCAGCCTAGTGCAGTTTGCCTCACTCTTCAGCAGAATCTATTAGAAATATTTAAATTAAAATCTTGCATTTAAAATACCATGAAACCCTTAAATGGAACAAAAACCCACCAAAACCAAATATACAAATAAAAATCCGCAGATGACAACACATGGGAAGAGTGTATTTAAAATTACAAACCTAAAGGATTCTATGTATGGGATGCAACTAAATTATTTAGATGATGAATGACACTGATAATATTCCTATGAAGCTATTTTGGTATTAAAATATGGCACCACAACTGTTGTTTATCAGGAAGAATTTCTAAGTAATAATATGAGGAGGTGTTTGCTACACATTTTATTTCCTGTTTAAAATTCTTTTAAAGATACGGTTTTTAAATGGAATGGGTTGTGAAGGAGTGAAGAAAAACAATTACTTTGGAAGTGAATTTGTAAAATATTTATATTTTTTACACTTTTTTCCCTTAATTTAAAATTACAGTGACAAAGGATCAGAGAATGGGTCAGGATGGAAGGGACCACAGTGGATCATCTGATCCAACCTCCCTGCCCAAGAAGGGTCATCCTAAATCAGAATGTTATCCTTGTGGAAATCAGCCTTTCACAGCTGGAGGTCTCACACTGCAGAAACATGGAGCTTAAAATGATCCCACAGCCAAATTAACAGTTTTGAGCCTTATCCAATTTTTTGTGCTCTTGTTTCAACAAAACAAGAGGTGACCTCCACACAGGAATGATTATACATCAAGAACTTATGGCTAGGGTTCATTTAATTAGAAAAAACAAAACAAAACAAAACAAAAAGAAAACACCAAAGAAAAACAACAACAAAGAAAAGCAACCAAACAGAAAACCTAAATTTGGACTAGAACAGGGACCTAGGTTTTCCATCAATTATCCAATTTCTCGCCTGTACAACCTCAGCAGTCACAGACACAGAGGCCCCTTTCTCTTTGGGTCTCTTTCTGCTATGTTCTCTTAAATGTGTGGCTCTAAATAACAGGCTTTGAAGAAATTTATCTTAAAGCTGAGCAGAGAGGAAAATAACTTTATGAGAGTTCCTATCATGATGAGGGGTCTCCTGCATATTCCCTCAGTGCAGAAGTTCCAAAAGCAGGCACAATGTTCTTGGATAAAAAAAAGACACAGCACTCGAAATTTATACTGCCCAGGTTTTCTTCCTGCAGTGTTTTTGATCTTAGCAGATCGTGTTCTCTCATAACTGGAAAGAGAATATTTTACCTGAAGGTTGTTCCTATGTACATGAGCCTACATGACACTGTACTAATGAAAAACACAAATTTGCCTCAGCTCTGCCACATGGAAAGGGTTCACTGAGAGAAAAATTATGTGAATTCAGTTTTGATGCCTTATCCCCAGCAAGTTCACAAGTGCAGTACCTCAGACAAACTGTGCTCTGCTTCCCTCAGGGCAATATATCCCAGCAGCAAAGCCCCAGTGTATTTCTGTCCATCTGTCCCTCAGTCTCACCTTCCTGGTGCCAGTTCCCTACATTCCACGTTTGGGCCATTCCTCACTGAAACCTCCACATGAACACTACTGCACAACAACATGGAGGAGGAAATCCAGGTGTCTCAGTTCTCCTGCAGATCCTCTGGCATCTCACAAGCCAGCTCCATGCAGATTTCTTGTCCACAGAGACATTTAGATCAAGATCTAATCACCTGTGCCCCTCCCTGGAGCTCCTCCTTCTGCAGTTCCTCTTGGCCAGTGTGTCCCAACCATGCAAGAGGGAATTCTGGCAAAGGATGGCTCACGATGACCTTGACTGAGATTTACAAGATTCTCTAAAAAATGGCTGGGGAGTTATCCAAGCAAGCACTGAAATACGTGTTGAAGCCAAACCTGATGACAAAAATGCTAAATTCAACCTTTAATCACTGCATTTAGCAAATTGTGAGTTACCTACACATACCATTGCTGGAAACACAGGTTCCATTTGAATTGCCTTCAGTGTTCGCTGGATTTCTGCACTAATAACACGGTGTAATTTGTTCTGTCACCACCTGTAGTGTACTAATTTAATTTTGGTCCCATCCCAGCATCCATCTGCTCACAAACATCATCTACAACAGCCTGAAGGCTCCTCTGTAGTGTGCCAAGCTCAGGTGTGTACATGAGGGCCCTACAGCAGAGGCAAAATGACTGATGGAGAATATTTGTCTCTGCTGGGGTGAGATGGTCCCAGTTTTACTCTCTGAATGAATAAAACCTTGCACATGGAAAACAATGTGGTTAAGTGACATACAAAATCACATATAAAGTTCTGTTGATCCAAATGACAAACTGTTGCATGACACCAAAGAATTTTAGTAAGAACAGTGTGCAAAAACTGATTTGCACAGAAAGGCTTATGCTGAATTACATTGTAAAAGTACAAGTCAGCTTCTTCCTTTGAAAGTAGAATTAAATAAAGTGTACAAGAAGTGCTCTAAGGTCTCTCTACTTCTATAAGACACTCTCCCATGGATAAGTTCTGGAGTTTGCAATTATTATTTTGTTAGGTGCTACATAACCGAAACAGAAAAGCAGAGTACAGTGAGAAAGGTCCCTGATATAAATAGAAAATATGAGGGACATGCGCTGAAATTTAATTTATATTCTGCTGAAGACAAGATAAAAGTAAAGCTATGAAACAAAACAGAGGGATGGAAATCCAGATATTGAAAATTACCCTGAAAAAACCTGCTCTTTTTATTTGGTAGTAAATCCCTACCAAGCAGGAGCTTTAACTTTCTGCTAGACACATCAGAAAATATCTAAATTTGCAGCTATAAGCAGACTACCATATCAGTATGCACACCATACTTGGTTTTATGTGTTTCTTATGTAAATGTGTTTCTGACTTTATAAACAAAACTGTAATCTTTCCCATTTTTTCAATAAAACCCTTTTACTTTGTGCTTTAGGCTTACACAACGTTTAAAGTGGAGTCAAGTGCGTTTCCCACTCACAGCACAGCACTTCTGTAAAACAAAGATTTCAAACAAGTCAGCATAGAAACAATCACTCCGTGTGTTGGCTTCATTTCTTAAGAACAGAGGTGTCTTCTCATTAAAGTGAAAGAATCAGCTTCCCTATGGCTGTTAGCAAGCAGGAAAAGGAACACAGAGGTGCTGCCAGACATGATCTGTGTCATTTTGGCCAGGGGCAAACCTATAATGTCTCAGTGAAGAGACGCTGGGGAAAACGCATCAGAAATACAAAGGGCTCATCCTGGGCACAAAAAGTGCCACCAATTTTTGAATATTAACTGAATTGACACTTTTTGATACATCCAGAGTTTTCACAGATACCTAGAGAGCTTTGACTTCTGAGTTTTGAGTTCCAAGCATCCTTAACCTGCTTCAAAGCTGAGCACAGTTCACAATCAACTTCCCAAATGATGACCTGGGTTTATGGCTCTGTTTAATGAGTTTAAATTAATGTCACCCATGTTTTATCTGTCAGCTTCCACTGATGTGAGTTCAGTGCTGTGAAGTCCAGCATTAGCATTCTCTGTCCAAATCTCCCTGCATGAAGCACTGTGTCTGTTTAGCATGTGTCATTTCTCCCTCTTCAGCAAAGCTGAACACACACACTGTTCCCTTGACACCACTAAAATATTTAAATGCAGGACAGATTAGGCTCTGTTAGTTTTGCATTTTCTGAGTAGAAGGTGAGTTCTTTTTCTGGGTTGGTTTGTTTGTATAAAGAAGCACTCTGCTCAAAGGAATGGTCTGAAATCCCAGGAAGATGTAAGAGGATTTGTGTCTCAGCTTTAAAAGTTGACCCCATCATCTCCATTGTATTACAGAAAGTTTCCAGACTTAGCATGTGAAAACAATGAAATTGTAAACAACAACAAAAAAAAAGTCTATAATAAGCTGTTCACCTTCAAGGTTCTCTTCATGACCACAGCATTCTTGAATTGTTTGTGTCCTTTGACAGATGACATCCTATGATAGATGACTTGTTCTCACCCAGTCTCGTATGCCAAATTGCACTTAATGTGATTAATAATTCTGCTCTATCAGAGGTATGGTGAGCAGCTGAGGAGATGGCATTCAATTGGATTCAACAGGAATTTTCAGTCAATATTTTGTGCAGGGATGAAGCCTTGTTAGGAGAAATGTGTTCACCACTGTATTCTGCAGTCATCTCTCTTCCCACATCTCTCAACCCCTGAAGCTCAGGGCAGGGACAGGGGGAATGAAGTTATGGAACAGAATATTCTATTTGGAGGGGTCCTGTCCTGATCATCTGGTCCAATGGCCTGACCAGCTCAGGGCTGACCAAAAGTTAATGTTGTCAAGGGCACTTTCCAAATGCCTCCTAAACACTGAGGGGCTTGGGGCACTGATCCCAAAGTTGGTGATGGGATCAGACTTGGTGCCTGTTGGACCAGGGTCTAATGGGGATTTCTATTATTTACTCCTAATTTACACCAGAGCGAGTGATATATGAATCTGCATTTCCAAAGGGTTATTTAATTTAAGAGACCTTTTGAGACTAACATAAGTCTGCATTTTCAACCCTGGGAACTTTCAATTTTTGGTGTTGCTATTAAATTAGCATTTGATTCCTGAATTCAGTAAGAGAAGATATAATTATGGTCAATCTCAGAATTCAAGGCTTTGCTAGGAGACAGCTATGATTCCTATTGATGACTTAAATAATGGACAGTATATCTTTTCATAGTTATATTTTCCTAGCATCAAATTCTTGAGTGCATCTGAAATTACTATTGCACATTATCCCTTGGCTGAAAATGAGGACACAGATGTCAGTGTCTGAACAATGCTTGTAGTCATATAGCTCCCAAATGACCAATGGCCTTGGGAACAAAAACTAAAAAGCTTGTGTCTAATTCAAATACACCAAACTTTCTGTAAACTTAAATTTCTTGATTAATTTTTCTTGTTGTTATTCGCTAAAAGAATTCAGTATCCAACAAACACTGGTTTCTTTTGAGAACAGCGTCACTATTGCAGTGTTCACTGCTGCCATATTTTCACATTCCTGCTGGAATCTCTTTGAAAGCAGAATTGAAGTATTTGGTGGGTCTGTGCCATGAATTCAGAAAAAAGATGAATTATTTGAGCCAAATAGCATTGCTAAGAGCCAGGTCCCATTCCATGCCCCTCAGGCCTGAGTGCTGCATTAACTAAGGGAAATACAGTGACAGACTACAGGGAGCAATCATGACAGAAAATAGTACATGGGACTCAAAATGTTTGTTTCTGAAAATGGTCAGGAATGCACCTTAGGAAGCAATTTTTCAGGATCCAGATGAAAGAACCAGTAGTTTTTCCCCTTCTCATGTCTTTGTCTGATATTCTGCCATTCAGAAAAATATGTATGAGTTTTTTCTTCTTGTATTTAAGTTATTAATGTATGTATAATGTAAACAAATACTCATTAAGATTTACTTTTGTTTCCTTCATTGTTTTTATCCAAAACAGAGACATCCAGAGTTATCATACATAAAAAGACAAAAAACACCTGGGCAAATAACACATATCCCCTTTGTTTGCAAACGGCCTCTTACATATCCTATTCCTTATCATATATGACCTTGTTTTTTCCAATTTACTCCTCACAAATATGGTAATTTACCCTAGGAGCAGGAAATTACAATATTTTTTTTTCTGTAGGGCTGGACAATTATTGTTATTATCATCCTAATTCTCAGCAGTCCAGTAATAACTATGAGAAATAGTGTCTAGTATAAGAAGAATTCTGTTTTAAATATACATATTCATATGTGTCTCCCTTTAAAATTACCTGGCACAGAGCCAGGAAGACAAGGGTGAGCAAAGTGTTATGCATTAAGATGATATGTCATTGCAGCCCTTTGCTAGCTTTGTAATGAATGTTTTCATTAAAGAGCAACATCAGGCAGGCCAACAGCTGGATCAGATTGAGCTGTAATTCCTAATTTTCACAATTTGGGACCTTCAGTTCTGAAAGAATTGGAACATCCTCAGCCAATTATCTCTTCACATTCAGTATTCTGCAAGTAGATTTTAAATATAACCTAAATTTTTAAGGTACAGGGTTATATAAAAGGGAAGAGGACTGCTCAGTTCAGATTAGACAGATAACTGTGTCCTTTAAAATAGAAAAAATCTAGATTTGTTAAAATAAACTATGAAATAATGAATAATGACCTCAAAAATACCTGTCTTCAGTGACATCTTGCAGTCATTTATCTGCTAAAATGCAGACAGATATTTGTTGTAGAAAGGACAATGCTGGCTCCAGAAGGCAAATTTGTTCTGATGCTTTATCAGTAAGTGTTTTGGATCCATGCTTGTCTCCTTTTATGGGCTTCAAAATTGTGTGGAAAAATATTATAGCTGAATAGGATAGCTTGATTTATCCCAATAAATTAACCATAATAATAATAATCGAGGTAAAAATATTTTCTGATACTTGCACATAACTTGATAAAGCTTTATTCTTTTGCACCAATCCTTCATAATATCAAGAATTTTAGGGAGAAACCTGAAGCAGAAACCCAGTATTTAAAGTCAAAACTTAGTTGATGATCTGATTTAGACCAACATGATATAAAAATACTTTTACCAAAAGTTATGAGAACAGGTTTGGATCCTTAGAAGACACATTATTTTACCAGCTAAATGCAGGGATGTAATGCAATGTACTACATCCAGTCAGCTCAAATCTGCATGCTTTAAAAAAGCAAAAACAAGTTTGAATTTATGTCCTACATTCAATAGACCACCTTGAAGTCCCTGGAGCCTGTCAGTTTAACCCTTCAGAAATTTAAGCTTTCACTGGCATTTCTGAATAAGAAGCAGCAAGGCTTGTTAGTAATGTAGGTTAAAAGGATGTTCAAAGGGAAGCAAGGGAGCAAGAAAGGCTTTATCTCTTTTAATGTGTCAGAAAATCAGAAAAATCCTCTTCCCTGCCCTATCACTTATGTTTTTCTACTGTGTGACCTCAAAGAGCTCAAGGAAAGTGATCAATTAGTGAAAACAAAATCCCTCCAGAAAGGTTAAGTGTGAGCAGAAGGGAAGGGAAGACTTTCCAGTTGTACAGCTACAGGGTATGGGAGTTTCTGCTCTGTGGTCAAGTTAAAATGAGAAAAATACCACCCAGGAGACAAGATGAAATGGAAACCAGGTTGTGGAAAGGGGGGATCAGAGGGGACCTTGTGGCTCTGCACAACTCCCTGACAGGAGGGGACAGCCACGGGGGATTTGGGCTCTGGTCCCAGGGAACAGGGACAGGAGGAGAGGGAGCAGCCTCAGGCTGGGCCAGGGGAGGCTTAGATTGGATATTGGGGAAAATTCTTCACCAAAATGGTCAACAAGCTCCAGGACAGGCTCCTGTGTAGGTTTTGGAGTCCCCATCCCTGGAGGGATGTAAAAGCCATGTGGATGTGGCACTTGGGGACATGATTTAATGATGGCCCTGTCAGTGCTAGGGTTGGATTTGATGATCTTAGAGGGCTTTTTAAACCTTAGTTATTCTAATTTTGCATAATAAAAGGTTAGATTTTGTGCTCCTACCATATTGTGTGGATTTTGAATGACTACATGACAAAGGTTTAGAAATGTCCCGGTGTTCTTCCTACATTGAAATTTAGAGAATTAGGAGGCAAATTCTTCTTACCCAGCTCTTAAATTATGCATTTGTTAGTAATTTCTAATAGATGTTTATCTCAGGAGTAGCTGCATTTTATATTATCATTAAAATCTCATTCAAAAAATATCTCAGGAGACTTTGGGACAGAACAGGAGATATAAATGGAATATCCTATTAATATTCCATTAAGTTAATAATATCTGTCTAAGTGAATCACAGTTGTATTTCCTCCCAGCTTTTAAATACAGATTATTTTACTTTGGTGTTTAAATTCCCATTGTGTACAGCTGTGCTAGCTTCTATGAGCTTTGTTTTTTTTTTTTCCTGTTTATCTTGTGTTATTTTAAATGTGTTACAGATAAATTATTGAGCTGGAGGCAGAGGTATAAGAAACAGAAGAGTCTAAGGCAAAATAATGAATTTGACATTGTGTCCAAAACATAAGCACACATCTCAGTGAACACCAGACTCTATCTGATTTCACATTCATGCACTGCTGGATGGTTGTTTATTTGCTTTGACAGTGGGTCCAGAGGAGTGTTCAAAGAGCCTTAATTGCCTTAATTTATACAGAATGGAGGTCTTTTCTGGGATTACATTTCTCATCAGCTTCCAGCCAGATCTCTTCACACTGGTCACTTCATATTTGTACAGAATATGTGCTGCTTCATCAGAGACTCCACTGGGTTTGAAGAGGAGAATAATTTTAAAGGCTAATAAGAGGGGATAAAATTATTTCCTCCTGTAAGTTGGAAATAAACATAGTTGTGGTGGAAACTTGGAGAAGGTTGAGCTATTAATATTGCCTCGTTTTCTTGTGATTTTTCTAAATTACTGTCAGTATTGTTGTTAGTATTAAAAACCTTCACTCTAGGTTTTCAGTGGGAACTATTCCCTTTTTGCAGATGTGCAAGAAAAAAATCAAATCTGCCAGAGATTTGTCATGGACTTATGGGCTACATGTCTTTGGTTTAGATAACCATGTAAGCCTGTAGTTATTTTTAAATGTTAAAATTGGAAGGACAGTGGCCCTGGTAGATTTACTTTGGATGAGCTGTACCAGTCTTCTTGCTATGATCTCATTGTTCCCCAGGAATTTTCCTGATGTCAATCTGATTGTACCAAAGTAACATCAAAATTGAAGCTGTCTAGATTAACAAATAAAATCCTAGAAAAGGAACAGAAATTATGATAGAAGTTCATTGCATGAGGGGACACTGAAAGTAGTGCTTTGCCTATTTTATAAAGCAACACAGTAAAAGAAAAGTAAAATGAAAAGCCAGAAGTCCTTCTGGAAGGGGAAAAGTAGATACCAGTTGCTTCAGAAAGAGAAAATGGTAAGCAGATAGACAAACTGGGAGTGATGCCAGAGCAGAAGTGTTTAAGGAAATAGTGGTTGCTCTTCTTCCTCAAGCAGCTCCTCTGCTCTGTGCCGTGGGTGTTTTCATAGAGCAGAAATGTCTGCATCATCCACGGATGCCACCACGTTTTTCCTCTTTACTTCAGTCAGTGATCTCCAGCTGGAAACCTGGATGTTAAAAATGCAGAGTATTGTGTAGTTATGAGTCACTGAAGTCAGTAAAAGCAGACTGAGCTTCCAAAGGAAAGCCAGCACCAAGCTGCAGATGGTGAGAGTTGTGCAGGCAGCAGGAGCTCGGCTCCCGAGCTGCACTTCCCAGGGAAAGCTTGCTGCTCTGGTGTCTCTGCTAAGTTTCCAGGGAAACTAATGGCTAAACTGAGTGTGTACAGGCTGTTCTCTGAGGAGGAGACTTTATTTTCATAGGTTCACAGCTCCAGCTAAAATTTCCCAGAGGACAAATGAGCCAGAACAGAAGAGTTTAGATGCTTACGCTGGGATTTCAGTGGCTCATGTTGGTGCAATTACCAGCTTTGCCAGCTCACCTGTCTCACAGCAGAATAATCTAAAGAATTTGGTGTTACACTCTGCTATCTGGGATCTTGAAGAGATCTTTACACACACACACACATATATATATATATATTATAAAGAGAGAGGAAAAGTTATGCCTGAGCTTAAAAGGCACTTTAGTATTGTAGAGGACAGAGGAAGTGTTTAAGGACAGCGTTGCTGCCACCTATTCTTCAATTTTGATGACAAGTAACATAAGCTCCAAAGGCAAATGCCTCTGCAGAAAGTGAATAGACATCACTCTGTTTTTCTTGAAATTTCAAGTCTCATTTGCATAACCAATATTTAAAAGAGATCATGAGGATCTCATGCAGAATAATTTGCTCGTGTTGAAGAATACATAGGTAATTTCTCAGTCAATAGGTCCTTTCCAGTCAGTGTGTTTGTCCTAAATCCTCATCTTTATCACAGAAATAGAATTGAAAACTTTATTTTATAGCAATCCTGCCACTACACATTGGATAAAATAATCTAGGGGGCACTGCAGCAAAGTTCATCCTTTAATCATCCTTTCCAAGTGAGGTACAACATCCATTAGGCTACACTGGCATAATAAAACTGTTTGCTTGTTAACATAAAGAAACCTTCAGTTATTCTGCACAAAATTAAAATAGTTCATTAAGGGAAATCCAGAGATATTTGCCTCCAGACACACAGGAGTAGCTCATTTGCTGTGATTAGAAGAAACCTGAAGCAAGTAGGAGTTATGGCATTTAAGTCCCTGGGCAGTCAAAATCATTACATCCACAACCTGCATTTTGTTCCCATCACTTCTGGCACTAGTGATAGGCATAAAAAAAGCCCAGTTTGTGATTTGGAGGGGAATTAGGCATCTGGCAGGTGCAAAAATCAGTTTTATCAAGAACAAGATGGGTTTGGAAATACTCCTAAGGAAATCTGAGACTCCTGGGGAACCTCTGCATCTCCAGACATGCTGCCTGCAGATCTTCAGTTTAGGAGACACAGGGGAGAAATGTCCTAGGGAGATGTGGTTGGGAGTTTATGTCTTGAATGTAGGAGTCAGACTTGACAATTTAATTTCCTTTATGGATTCAACCCTAAATAACTTCATTTTATGATTAAGATGTGCTGCTCACAGGAATCTTGTTGCAAAGCAGCAAATTTGACATCACATGCAGGTAGTAATCTACAGATGGGTCTGTGTCTCCTTGTCAAAGATGCTGAACACATTAGTTAAAAAAAAAAAGGCACAGCCAGAAAGAGAGAGAGTGTAAATGTTCACTTAAGCTAATTTAGCTTCCTGCCAGAAAGGCTATAACATACAACATGAAATTAATCCCAACAAAGAAGTAACTTACAGTTGGTTTATTACTGATTTAGAATTAAAACTGTCCTTCAGAATTAAAAACAAACAAACAAACAAAAACCAACCAAGCAAGCAAACAAACGAACAACAGAAAGGTCAAAAAAGTCAAAACCAAACCAAAGAAAACCCAGTACACAGAAAAATGTGTGAAACAAAATTTTCCCTTATCTGTAGTTCTCCCACACTCCAGTCCTGCATTCAGAATTTTTAGATATTTTGGAGAAATGTGAGTATTTCTGAGACCTGTATTTTTTCTTACACTGCTTTTTTTGTTGTTTTTAGGGGGGGATGCTTTTTTGGTTGGATTGGGGTTTTTTGTTTGTTTGCTTGGTTTTTGTGGCTACGGTTTACTCTAATGATATTACAGTATCACTGACCTTGAGTCTGTAGCCAAAATATAGATCGGATCAGCCAGTCTGTGTTCAGAATATCAATATGATTAAGGTTAAAACAGACTCAAAAAAGCCTAACTAGAATGAGAACTTAACTTGCCAAGGGATACACCATACTTGATAAAAAAATACTACATTAATCTGCCCAGAATATAAAATTATCATCAACAGCAATAGTCACTGCTGAAAAGAATTGCTCTGGAACTGTGAATTTAAGCCAAAGTGACTGAAGCCTAGTTCAAATGCGTGACAGAAAGAGAGAGAAGACATGGATATAATTTAATCACCCTGTAAAGTCAATATCTGTCTGCAGGAACATTTGCTGTTTACTGCAATTTCCACAGGCCTCTTACAGACTTTTCATTTTTAAATGGAGGCTTGCATAGGTTTTCTTCTGCATAAAGATTGTGAAGTAAATGCTGCAAAGCATCATAGAAGCTCACAGGATAGCTAAATATAAGGATATACATATGCAGAACAAGTATGAGAATTTATGTTGCTATTCTAAAAATTATGCAGGGCTAAGATTGGTGAATAGACACAGGAAAACTTTCCCACAAGAGAAAGCAATAAAATAGGAGAATAAGGTTTTGGGCTTATTACTTTTTAAATTTATGGTTCATGAAATGTATTCAAGAGCTCAAGGCACATCTTCGGGTGATTTAAACTGGTAAAGTTCTAAGGAAAGGAAGAAGTCTGTGCTGAATTCCAGTGTCTCAGGATCCTCCTCACACAGAGATGCCAAGTTTCCATCTCCACGTTGCTGCCACAGGTCACACACAGCAGGAGAAGCTGGCGTTCCTGAAAAAATCAGATTATACAAGGAAGCTGATAGGAGCTGACATGATTTGATTTGGGTTGGAAGATTAATCCAGACTTCAGCTGCCAAGGGCTTTTAGATAAATAGCACTTAGCCCACTTACACTGAATGGATTTTTTTTTTAAGAAGTATTAATTAGAACAGCATGGAAGTGTAAGAAATCTGCAAAGTCTTAGAATTCCGGTGACAAAGGGTATGAAATACTGCTGCCCTCTGAGATTAGAGTGTCCATGTTCAGAATGGGATGTGTGTTCCTGTGATCTGCTTAGCTGCTGTACTTGTGGCTCACCTGATAAGGAAAACAATGTCTAAAGCACTGAGGAGAAAACAAAACAGCCTGGCCTGCTTCTAAAGGACTGTGAGGACAAAAGGTTTGGGATTATTTCAAATACCATTCCTGGCCTGAGGCTGAGCAAAACCTTAATCCAAGACAGGACAAGCATTGTGAGAACTGAGCATTCCAGTGCACAGCATGGGTGCCATCAGCTCCTTGTTGTCAGCAGTCAGTTGTTCTCCTGCCTCGTGTGTTTCCATCTGGGGTTCCCTCTCTGAAGTGTTTTTTGGTTTGGACATGTCATTATTCAGGTTTCTTGTTGGTTGTTCCATAAGTAGCAGAATGTTTGGGTAGGTTGTCTCTAAATTAAAGCTGTGGCAAAACCAAAATTCTGGTTTGCTGAAGCTCAGTGAACAGCCCATTCATAAAATATTGGATGGCTAATTAATGTTCTCTGGGATTTCCAAATGAGGTTATATTAAAACACTGTTCCAATGGCTGGCAGTTCCTGCAGAACACTTCATGTCTTCATGTTTCCCAAATGTCAAGACTTTAGTCTCAGGTACAAGAGCTCCCTGAGGGAAATCACTGCAAACAGGTGACTCAAGGACAGGCACCCATCCTAAGTGTGTGTGATAGGTGAGCAGACATGGGGCTGTGAAAAATGTCCAGCAGAACTGGCAAATTTCTTCAGAGATATTTTTAAGTCCTACCTAATACCTGAACTTGGATGTAGAGACTGGATCACCCACACTAAAATGTTGCCATTTAACCAAGCTGAGGTAATGCTATGTATAGAGAAGCTTCACATCTATAAAAAAAAAAGTAAAATATTTCTTTGGAATAAGAAATCCTGGCAGAAGAAGAATCCTTTCTACCACAAATTATTCTGAATTGGAGAGTTAAGTCTCACTCTTTACTGTCCAGATCTTATGATTTTACACAAACAAGAGTGGTCCAGCCCTTAAGACATCTGGATAATTTTGAAAGTTTGAACAAGTGGGTCCTATCCCACTTGTTTGTGTTGTCTCCTTTTATTCCTATTCTTGTCATGAACAAAACATTTACTTTGTAAATTCAAGTTTTGTAGCACATGTTCCATTCCCTCATATACTTAATATTAAAAATTGTGTGTGTGTGTGTATATGTATACTTAATATTCAATTACTCCTATCACATCATATAAGATAAAGGGAAGACTTCAATCCCATTTTAATTATTCAATGGCATAATTCTAGCAACCAGCTCCTAAAATACTGGCTTATTTCCTCTCAGTTTTTATTGGTAGCATTAAAGTTGTGATCATTCCATCAATTTATTGTTCTACTAACTACTCACTAGCCACTGAAAATATATAGGTTGCATACTAGTTTTTATTAATATCAAAGAAACTGCTATCAGTAGAAGTTTGATTTTGTTCAAGCACAAAAAATTCCCACTTTGTAAAAAAAAACTGATGACTTAAAGGCACCGCTAAGAATACAGGGGAAGTTTCTTCATCAAATCACAGAATTGTTTAGGTGGGAAAAGACCTTTAAGATCATCAAGTCCAACCTTTAACCCAGCACTGCTAAGGCCATCAAACCATGTCCCCAAGTGCCACTTTCATGTGTCTTTTAAATCCCTCCAGGGGTGGTGACTCCCTGGGCAGCCTTGACCACCCTCCCAGTGCAGAAATATTTCCTAATCCCCAATCTAAACCTCCCTCCCTGGTGTCTGGTACCTCTTGAACTCATTTCAGAGATGGCCCAGACAAGTCTTGGGTAAGTCTGAAGTTATTTTTAAATTTATGGGTCCAAAAGTAGGGCATGGAAAGTACATGAAATAATGGAAGTAACAAGAGAAAAGATATTTGTGAATAAAATTTGGAGCATTGAGGAGATAGAAGTTTTCAACTGAAAGTTTTCTGAACATTCAGCTCCTCATCCAATGAATGAATCTCTTCCTAGAGAGAGCAAATTACCGTGTAATAAACTTGCAAAGCTGAAATGTACTTTGCCTGTATTATGATGGCATATTGTGGATTCTTCAAAGCTGCCATGGAAGAATTAATCTTTTTCATACCTTTCAAGTTAGATAGTAATTTTTTAGATACATCTCTATCTATCTAAATACACACAAAATATTTTATATACACACACACATATATATATATGTCTCTGTGATTGTGTGCATATATAAATATATAAAAATATAGGCAATATATATTGATTAAAAAAATCTTGGGCAAGAAATACATAATAGCATTTCCTGTCCATAATCTTATTTTCAGTAGATTATTCCATTCACACTAATTCTTATTACAGAATAAAATTTCAGCCATAAGATCCAATAGTTTTCTGCTCAACTAAATTGGAGTTAGGTATTCCAATTTTTAATTGGAATTTCCATGTGAAAGAAATATTTAAAAAAATATTTTTCCTTTTTTTTCGTGGAGAAGAATAACTATTACAGAAAGCATATACTCTGCATTTCTTCCCCTCAGGAACACAGATGTGGAACTAATAGTTAAGTTTTAAAGCACAAATATCTTTAAGGCCAACAAAATTAAGTTTTTGGAAATTGCTTTTGGAATGGCTGCTGAGTTACGACAAGCTCTTTCTGAAAGCTCTGGCAGACAGCCTCACATATTTTCCTTTTAAGATTGTTTATGATTAGAGCTCTGGGTGTAAATCAAGGAAAAAAGGTGACAATTTTCATTGGCTGGAGACTGAAAGTAATCAAGGTTCTCTGTGGTCTGCCAAGATAAATACATAGGTAAGGAAAGCATTAAACTGCACATTTTCACCATTAACAGTGATTTGACGTTTTCAAGCAATAGAAGATAAATGAAAACAGAAATATGTGGTGTTCTTCACCATAAGAATAAGGCAGGAAATAATAAAAGTTTTACAGATCTCCTGTCTGATGTGTTTATAACAGTATTCAGCTACTACCTGGTGTGCTTTTCATCAGTAAACTTCAAAGCACTTTGCAACGCAGATAATATTTAGGGAAATTTGAGAAAAAAACAGCTAAAACAAATTTTGATCAGCTTTTGCATGAGAAGGAAAAACAAAACAATTTGATTTCCACCAGCTTTCCAAGGCATCAGTAAGTTTTTCACAGAACTCCACCTCAGTTTTTTATGGTGCAACACTTTTTGTTGGCACAGGCACCACAACTGCCTGGAGCACTGTCTGAGAAGGAATTTGCAATTTGTTTACTCCTTCCTTAAAGCTGTTGTTGATCCAACAGGACTGTGTGGAAATAACTTGTTTTTTAATTAACCAAGACCTGGTGTAGTTATGGGCTTTAGAGGTTGAAGTGTTCTCTGACTGCTCATCTCAGCCATTAATGTAGGGAAGGGTAGGAGGACCTGTCACAAAACTGCTTAGAGGGGATAAAGACTGGCCATGACCAGGTCCCATGGGTGAGAGTGGGATAAAACTCCTTCTTGAAGAGGCAAAATCATCTCAGTATTTATTTGCCCAGAGAAGCTGTGGCTGCCCCTGGTTCCCTGGAAGTGGCTAGGGCCAGGTTGGTTGGGGTTTGAAGCAACCTGGGCTAGTGGAAGGTATCCCTGCACGTGGCAGGAGTTGGAATGGGATGAACTTTAAAATCCCTTCCAGCTCAAACCATTCCATGATTCTGTGATGTTCATGTAGCTCCCAATGCATGGACAGTTCTCATGGCAGGTTTATCCTGCAAGTTGTGAAATATTGTTTCTTTGTTCAAAGTCTGAATATTTTATTGTTCATGTCAAAGAACTGAAAGGTGAAAAAAACTAAACTAAAGCCATTCCCTAAGGTCCTTGCCAAAGCTTTTTCACTGACCTGTGTGATAGCTGGAGGGGATTATTGCCAAGCCAAAAGGAAAAAAAAAAAGAAAAAAAACAAACTTTAAGGGAAAGGTTTTCAGTGCATAAAAGAGATTTTTTGTGTGTGTGATATGGATGCAGAATGCAGTGTTTGATGACCCCTGAGGTGCTCTCTTCTCCTAAGATATATGACAATGTCCTTTAAACTTGTCCTAATGGAGTAAAGGAGTATATTTCTGCTGAGCCCTTGTGCTGCAGAGAGGAGATGCATTAGTGAGGGTGGCTTCAGTGCTGACTCTGTGCTGCAGTAGAAACTCAACCAAAATCTCCATATTCATTTCACAAAGGTCAACGAACAGACATCATTGAAATACATCTTTTAAGCCTGAGAGATCTGGTTTTATGTTGTATCATTTTAAGTTTATGTCAATTTACTTCTCTGAAATCAGGTAGGCACTGAAACCAGTGGAGTTAGAAATGGAATAAAGCTGGAAGAAAGTAGAGGTGAGTCATGACTTTTATTTTCAAATAGAGAAGTGTTTGTGGTGGTTTCACTGTGAAGCCAGAATAAAAGGGGAGATTTGGAGTGAGTTTTGATGTCTTGTCTGAACCTGTAGCTCAGCTGGCATGAATCCATGCAAACCAAACCCAAAATGCAATACACATGCATACATCCCACCTAACAAAACCTGCTGAATTTTACATCACTTTAGTTGCAAAGTCATTGTCATTTGACATTTTCCCTTGTAAAGGGTTCACAAAAAATCTGCAAGTACTCAGAGAGTGTTTGCAGGGAGGAATAGCTGCACAGAAAGAATGCAATCAGAAAAGATCTGCTGGTCTACCCAGCAGGTAAAAAGATAATACATACAAACAAAACACCCTGGAAACAAGAGTAGTATTCTCTTCACCTATTTGTGATTTCACAAATTGATCAGGCAACTGCCCAGCTTCAAGCCCGAACTCCTTCTGTGGATTATTGTCTTTCTGAAATAGTGGTAAAATCTCCATCCTGTATGCACTGAATCCATACATTTCATGATGTGCAGCCAAGCACGGCAGCTCTCTGCTGAGCAGCCACAGGTACTGTCCCCTTCTGTCACCCAGGTGGTGATTCAGGGAGGAGCACCAGTGAGCACTGAGTCAATATCCCCAGTGGGGATTGCAGTGCTGCCACATCCCCTGGACAGTGATGGAATTCCAACCCTTTTTTGCTCCTCTGAAATACAGCTGGGTCCTGGTCTCAGAATGCTGCAGCAAAGGAATGCAAGTGTTGGCATGATGTACCATGCACTCAGCCAATGTGTGAACACTCAGTGTGTTCTGAAGATTGTGCACTGCTTTGCACCATAGCACTGCATCTGGATCAATACAGGCAGAAGCCCTCAATGATTTGGGGAAAAAGGAAAAAAAGAGCCTACTTTTTTTTTCCATGTTTCTGGATGAAAACTCTCTTGCATTCCTTCTCCTCTCATACACTCTAAGCACAGTGTGAATTTTAATAAAAAAACCACTTACATGAAATTAATCTTTTCCTGCTAATTTATCTATAATTAGTGGCTTGATCTTGTCTTTGCCATCCTGAGAAATATTTTGTAGGTGTATTTTTACCCTACAACTCTTCTATATCAATTCTACTGTAATTGTTGTATAAAGGCAGAAACCCAGAAGCAAATCTTTCCTGAAACCAGAGAAAACTGGGGCAGAGATGTTTAGAGAATTGGGAACTGCTAAATCACAGCCCCACTCTTTTTCCCTTGGAAAATATGCAATGCAAATTGTGGAGTCCAGCAGTTCTGCCAAGGGAACGATTTGAGAGCTGTGAAGGCTGCAGGTATGGCTGCAGGACACCATCTGGAACAAAGAACTTGCTCCTGTGAGTGAGGATGGGGGAAGCATTGGAACAGGGTGGCCCTGGGATGTTCAAGAAATGGGCAGATGTGGTGCTTGGGGACAGGGTTTAGGGGTGCACCTGCCAGTGTTAGGTTGATGGTTGGACCCAAAGATCTTAGAGATCTTTCCCTTAAAGACTCTATGATTAAATGAGAAATTTTTACTCATTCATGTAGTTTCATGGAAGAAAATAACAATCAAGGTAGCGTGTTTTGGGGAGCAAAAATATATTGAGCTGCCAAATGTAGAACTGCATGTCCAATATCTACTTTTTAAAGTACTTTCACAGCTTAAATTAACAACTAAAACCCTTTGAAACCACCACCAAAACTATGCCAGTTGTTAATTCTCTAATACAAACATACCCAGGCTGCTAATCCCATCATATACTATAAATAATTAATTTAAATGTATTGCAATGTAAAAGTTTAGATCCTCATTCCCTATGCAGCTAATCAAGAGAGGTTACAAGGGAATGCTGCAATGCAGAGCACCTAAGATTTGCTAATGTGAATTAGTAGAGTGACCAAGATTCAAAAAGATCTTTTGGAAAGAGGAATCTGCTGTCACACAGACAAAAAAAATGAAGATACAGCTCTAAAGGGAAATTATTGGTAAATGAACACCACATCCAGGGACTGTATCTTTTGAACTTTGAACAGGAACCAAAAAATAAAAATTAAATTCTTTTTTTAAATAGTGGCATATCTCTACACTGTCCACACTGAGAAAAAGAGAAATGGAAAAAACCAAGACAGTAAGAAGGTGCCAGAAGCCCAGCAGTTCTAGTGTGTTCTTGTTTGTAGGAGCACTCAGAACAGAACCTGTCTCTTTTAATGTTATCCTCATCAGGAGAAAATGAGGCAGAGAGAGGCTTTTCATGGAGATGGACTGCTAAAGAAGATGCTGGGAAGGAAAGCAAAGTACTTCAGAATAAATTACATTGTGCTTGCTGGCCTTCTTTTTTTTGTTTTGTTTGTTTAAATTCTCAGATGGTTTCCTATTTTATCCCAGATCAGCCAGAAATATGGAACTATACAGTTGCAAGGGCCAAAAAAAAAGCAAGTTTTTGTATTCTTTAAAGTAAGTTCAGTTATTCCCACCATCCATAAGAGGTTTTTGTGTAAGCTGTTAATGATGATAGCCCCTGTTGGAACTCCACAGCTTGCCTGGTCAATAAATCCCAGTGTATCTTAACTCTGACAGTCTTTTTGCTCTGAATATTTAACCCAAATTTTCCTTGCTATATATTAAACAAACTGCTCTTGTCCTACCTTTCAAAGAGATGGAGAAGTGATAATTCCTTCTCTCTACTGAATTCTCCTCAGGATGGGTTCTGTAAAACTGTTTTCTGTAAGCAACACAGCTGGGAATAAGTCCTGTAAATATCTAAAAGGTCATATCAGACAGAGCAGAGACCAGGACAATTCTCTTTTTTTTTTCCTTTTATCCCCTGCATATTTGAAGAATATTTCTATTTGCATTTTTGGTATGCAGGTGTTAAAACTAATGTCATAAGATGTGCCTCAGTCAACATGAAAAAACATTGTATGATTCTCACCTGTCTGCTCCCTTGGTTTTTATGATGCTATGACAACTTTCAATTTATTTCTCCCTCTGAGTTTAATATTTTCCATCTTATCTTATGCCAAATCTCTCCTTCCCTGTTGCTGCTGGTTCCCACAGGGTTGTGAGATCTCAGAGGATCTACAATTTCTATGTGAATAAAGATTAAAATGCTAATTTGTGCATTCATCTCTAGTGCTTGGATTTTCCCCCTTTATTTTCGTATTAAAATTTTGTTTGCTCACAGTTCCTGTAAAAGTGAGTAGAGTTGCAAATGTTGACAGAATTGTGCTTTCAGTTTCGTTCCAATTCTTTTCTTCAGTTTGTTTTTGTTTTGCTTTATTTACCTTTCTAACTCCTCATCTACAGTGCTGCAAAGAATTTGGTATGGCCCAATAAATTCCCCCATGTAACTAAATCACATGAGCTCTGTAACGCAAGATGTTACTTGCAGGGCTGAGGTAGAAATAGAAATGTCAGCATTACTCTGAAACTTCCTGGTGTGCACTAAAACCTGTTCTGCCTCTTCCCCTCATTACCAGGTAAATAAAATTGAGTGGGAAAACTACAGGAATACGCCAGAGAGAAAAAAACAATTATTGAGGCTGTTGGTCACGACCTCACAAAAACACAATGTGACTCATCTCTGGGAAGAATGAAGGTACAGCAAGAGGAAATTGTCACAAATGCAGGGTCATGCTGGAGAAGCAAGATTTGTCACTTGATTTGCAGAGTTGAGGTGCCATGGTCATGACATCTCATGCTGGTACATGGCTCAATCCTTCCTGCACAGCACAGGAGCAGCTGCAGATTCCCCAGGGCCAGAGCTGGGTATCACAGGAAAAAAAGGACATTTCACTCCATCTTCAGGAATGATCTCACCAAGAAGTTTCTTTAAACAACACAACAGCAATGCAGTGACAAACCTGACTGAAATTCCCTTTCAAGATTTTGAAAGACTGCTGGAATTTTTTCTCTTCCTTTTCCAACAGGAAAAACCTAGGCAAGCTTTTGTACAAGACTCTGCAGTGGTTCCAGTGCAGCTGGACCAACTTTCCTGTCCCAGTGTACCTGATGTATTTCCAAATCTTTATGACTGTGTTATAAACTAATTGTTCTCCTGGCTGTGAGCAGGATGAGAAGAACATACTTCAGATGCAAAGACTTTTAGTGTAATATTGAAAGTTCTCTCTCTTTTACCTGCAGTCACAGTAAATTTCTTTAAACTACATCCAGACAGCAGGACTGTGTTTACTACATTCCTGCTTAGCCAGGTACTCCTTTTTCAAGGGAGGTGTTAGAATAGGAGACAGCACTTGTCAGCAAAGATTGCATAACTGAATCACAAATATTAATTCATACATCCTTGGTTAAAATGGATGGTACTGCAGTAAAAGCATCTGTGCTGACAGATATCTCCTGCTCTCTGCAGCAACTGAATTAACAGATCCTCTGACAGTGTAACAGGAAGATCTACCTGAAAGCAGAGCTGGGATGAGGGCTAAAAGAGAGTACAAGCTTCTGGTTTCAGTCCCACTCATGTTGTTAGCTGCAAAATCAAGCTGTGTTTTCATCTAGGTACTGGTCTGAGCTCCTCTCTGCTTACACTGCTGGGAACATGTGAAACACAGCAGTTTTCTGATGAGAAGATCACAGAGAAGAGTAATGACAATTCCAGGAAAGAAATGCCCCTCCTGTGCTGAAAGCTGCACCAGGCCCTGATCCCTGACTCCAGAAGTACCAGGAATATTGGCTGTGCAAATTAATATTGATCAGACAAACAGCAATCAGGATGTTTAGGTTCTGTCACTATTTAGCCACCATGCAGTGAGGAGAGGGGAGCACCAGAGAAGACAAAGAGCTTTACCAAGCTGATGTTACTGCCTGATAAAACACTTGGGGTGATGTGGAGATCAATACATAACACTCAAAGGGTTTAATACACAGCTGGGTATTTATGTGAGCATTAAAGGTCAGTGTTCTTCAGTTCAGAGACAGGCATAGGTTGTGCAAACACCACCCAGAAAAAATCCAGGAGCAGGCAAACAGGAGCTGTGGGTCAGTCCTGCCCGTACTCACCACACACCCAACACCCACTGCCTCCTCCCAGCACAGAAGGATGGATGGCAGCAAAGGCAGCACAATTCAGAGCAGCACTGAGCAGCCCAGCTCTGCTTGGTGCCTCTTCCTCTGCTTCCCTGGCATCCAGAGACGGAGCAGAACACTCAAGGGCAATACTGATGATTTTCAGAGCTCTGCCAACCACCAGAATTTGTAAGATCCTTGTGAGCCCATTATCTGCAGCTATAAGATATCTTATGGACTTAGGAGGAAGGTGAGTTTTGCTTCGTTAAAGAGGGGGAGCATGGACAGACTTTACAGAGCCTTTCCCAGAAAAAATTTTTCTTCCTTCAACCAAGAGCAGCATCTGTTTTTTTTTCTGCTCCTGCATTTCTGTGAAAAGCTGAACATATTCCAGTTAATGTGGCTCATTGGTTAATCATAAGGCTTCCATGAAGTGAGGAGATATTTCCTTGAAAATTACACACTGGGGGAGTGGAATGAGAATTTTGCTGGGGGATAAATAGTACATTGCATGGGTTGTGGAAGGAAAGGCAAACTATTAAGGACAATATGAAGGCCTGAATAAGTTGGAGTAACTTAAATTGCAGACCAGTATTTCTTCACATATAATCCAACTATTGTGAAAGAGGTAAAAGTATAAAATGTTTCATTCTTGCTTTAATATAAGGGAAAATGCACAAAAAATTAGCAAAATATGAAAATATGTAAAACAATGCTTCACACATGAGTACATAATGCAGTCTACTTGTTCTTGCAGCTCTTTTAAGAGATGTGGATTCAAAGAGCCTCTCTAAATGTCTTGGACTGTATAGGTAAGCAATCTGATTTTTAAATTAATTTTGTAATTACATTTGACAAGATTTACATTTTATAATGGATAAGAACAGGTATTCCTGACAGTTGTCTAAGCTCTTTCTCTCTCTAGCTGGAAGTGGAATTTAAGAACAGATTTTATTGTTGTGTTCAGCAATGTCCTCTTTTGACTTTGAACAGTGCCAAGAAACCATAAGAAGGACAAAAGCAAAAGAATTAGCCAGACTTTCCAACATCATGGTATAAAGAAAAGGACAGAAATAAAAACTGCAAAGTGAATAAAGAATCTTCTCTACCTCATTAATGCTGTATTTTTTCCAGTAGACAAAATCAGAAATTTTTTAAATAGGTTTGATCTAAATTGATACAGAGTCTCAAAATTTCTAAAAACCAAAACAAAACCAAAGAAAAAGAAACCCAAGGCAAAAAAAAACCCTTAAAGTTTCCTTAGCAAATTAAAAAAAATGCAGGCATTTTTTATTTTCAGGAGAAGGAACAGGTGCAGGCTGCCTGGTACGGTGGCTCTATAAGTGGCTTAGGTGGATCCTTTGGAGTGAAAGACTTCCCTGCATAATAGGAATAACCCAGAAACCAGACAGCCCTGCCTTTGAATCATTTCCCTGCCTCATACTCCAGAAGCAGATGACAACTTCAAATCCTGGGATACCTGGAATGACCTTTGGAAATTCATTCCTTACAAGTCAAACAGATGGTCACAGAACACTTTGCTACTTTGGAAAACATTAGTTTAAATCATTGCTTCAATAAAACATTGCCTTTATTGCAAATCTTCATTTGCCTATGAATTCACACAGCACAACGTTCCAGATCAGCTCTGGCTGTGACAGGAACTGCTCTGTTCTCTCCCATGTTTTCAAATTCCAAAATGAGATGAAGAAAATAGAAAAATTACTTAAAGCACGATGAACACTATTTAATGGCTTGCTAGGAGAACAGATATCCATAGTCAGAAGAGCAAATACCAGCTGAGCTGTTTAAAAATTAGGTTGCTGTGCTGCTTGGCACAAGTCTCACACTGACATACAAAAAGTCTGCCCTGAAATTGGCATTTCTGGAGTATTTCTATTGCACCTACAGGCATATTCATGCATGACACTTTCTTAAGGTGAAGCCTTAGCAAATATGTCCTTTACCCAATTTAGAACTGCAGAAAAGCTCTGCACAGAATTGAAATTTCCAGCATGCTGCTTCACCCCCAGGCCTGTGCCTTGCTTCTCTCCCTTCTCAAACACTCTCTAGCATCTGATGTGCAAAAGGTGAAGGGAAGCCCTATTAATCAACCCCAAAGTACATTAAAGCACCTAAATAACTTGTTTATACAAATGATCTGCTCCACTGTAAGTGATGAGGTCAAGAGTCCCATTTGTTGTGTGGTGCCATTTTATTGATGTGGCAGGAGGAATCAGCAACTGCAATTTTGTCACGGGCTGCTTCCCATCCCTCCCAAGGATCATCACTCCTGGGCTGTCAGAGGCATCGAATACCCCCGTGCATGTTTGATAGAGCAGTGCCTGGGCCATTAATCATGCAGGGAGTTAAATTTCCTCTGCCAATATGGAAATTCTTCAAGGGCAAGAATGTGTTATCAATTTTTATTGAGGGAATGACAGCATGAAAGTGGGTCAGTGTGAGGCTGTCTTAAAACAGTTTCTTCAAAATTAAAATTATACTGACTAGCTAAATTTCATAATGTGATTTAACTTTAAACTGTTTTCCATGTCCTGTTGCAAACCAGGTCTTGAGGATTGACCTTTTTTTTTTTTTTCTCAAGTGCACCCCTTTCTAAAAGTATAATATCACTTCAGGCAGAAAAAGGAGGAGTTAAACATTATCCCATGACAAGGTCATTGGCTATGGCAATAAAACAAGATTTTCCAGGGTCTTTCAGGTTTTGGAAAACATTTTAGAATAAAAAAAAATTACTGACAGGGACATTTAGAAATCCCCCCAGACTATCAATAGTTATTCAGGTTGTCAAACAGGTGCAGACATTAAAATAAAGCAATATGAAATATGTCAGGCTTGCAACTTAACATTCCTGTATTCACTAAGTTCAAGAATAAAAAAAAAAAAAGTTATGAAAACTCAAATCAGCTTCAATAACATCAAAATTAAACTTATAGAATTATGGATGATCGGTATTAACATAAAAAAGATTTCTGAGGGAAGAGACCCCTTTGATCTAGCAGACAAAAGTGTAATGAGACACTATAGCTGGAAGCTGGAGGGAGACATATTCAGAACAGAAATAAGGGAAACATTTTAAGGATGAATGAAATTAACCATTGCAGCAATATACTTGGGTGGACAGTGAATATTTCATCCCCTGACATTCTCAAGTCTATAATTTCCTAAACTAATGCATTCACACATTTACAAGTTGTTATGAGCTTGATACAGGAACCGCCCCGGTGAAGAGGAAAATAAATAGACAGGTGTGGAATATCTGTTAGATAGCTGTTCATAAATGCAATATCCTGTTACTAATCAAATTCTTTTTTTATCCCTTGTACATTTTCCTCATTATAGTCATGAGATCAACTGCCCATGTTTTTTGTTTGAGGTTTTTTCCATCACTCTTTACCTACAGCAACAGAAGGATTGTTAACTCTGTTGAAAATCTTTCATCATCAAAGAAGGAGCTGTTGTAAGGGATACAGGGTTTTTGTGGGGTTACTGTTCAACAACAAAAACAGCAACTGACTCGTAGTACTGGGGATGATGATACACAAACCTTAGAAAATGTAATTTTTGTTTCCAAGACAGAGAAACTGTTTTGTAGGATGGGCTTGGGAGGTAGAGATATGATAAACAACATCTGCAGTGGTTAAAATTAAGGAATGTAGATATCATTCTAGCAGAATCACTTCAAAAAGTTGGATTTCTTCCTCAAAGAATGATTTACTGGTGAAATTCTCTTCCACTGAAGACCTTCTGCCTCTTTTCCTGTTGAGCATTTGAATAATCTCAGCATGCAACATTTTCATTTGCAGCCTGTGAAATTACGCATGGAAGAAAATTCATGTGTAACAGATAAAATATTTATTTTAAAGTTTGTTCTTTCTAACATTCTCTCTAATTTTGCACTGAGATGCTGGCCAACACTAAAGAAATACCACAAAAATAAAAAGACAATTTAACCCTACCTGCAGTAGATTTCCCCATGTATAAGGCTGTGTATATTTACATGAAAAACATTGAAATTGGCTGCATTCAGGTTGAGTGCCACAAAAGACAAACAATACATTATCCTTGATTTATTTATATATCTGACCAGAAATTCACATGTCACAGAGAAGAAGAGGGTTTTAATATTCCCTAAACATGACAGAAAAAAAATGAGAACCAAATGGGGAACTGCTTATTCTGGGGAGAAGTTTATATTTCACTTTTTTTCTTCCTCGCCCCTGTAAACTGTTCTTGAACCAGAAGCAGCACTTGAGAGGGTCACAGGCTTGAACTGCTTTCTCTTTACATATTTCAGTTAATTTTTCTTTGAGTGGGAAAAAACTGAATCTGCTGATCCCAGGGTTGAGCAGGCTTAGATTGATGCCTCTATTCTTTGTGCCAGCAAGTGACCTTAATTCACATATTCCATCTATTTTAATGTATGGTATTATTTACTGCACTGACTCAGTGTAGTACTTTTTAAATATTTATGAGAGCAGCCTTTACACACACAGCACTGATGTTTATCCTTTGGCTGGTGCCAGGGAATGAGCAGTGCATGGCTTGAACAATGAGTTTGGATTATGCAGAATTTATTGCTTTGTTTTTTATCTCTTTCATGCCATAGACAGAAGCTTTCATCTGTTATAAAGTACAGTGTGTTTTCTCCACATGATAGTATTACTACCTTACCAGATCTTTTTTTTTTCCTAACCCACCCTGTCATTCTTGGCTTTGAATCTCCCTTCATGCACCTACATCTCTCTTTTTTTAGTTAATAGAACACAAATATTTTACTATTTTCTTGATGCCCCATGTCCTACTAATATTTTAAGAGTGTCATGCTCTATTTAAGTGTCAGGATGAAGACATCTAATGTAATCTCTTTTTCCTGTAAGTGCTTCTGACTTCTTTTTTGTCTGTATAATTCTGTATTGCAAGGAGCCTTTTGCAAACTAACGTTCTTAAGAACACTGGAGATGAAAACAGCTCATCTATGGCATTACAGAGAAATGAAACTGGCAGTGGGTGAATGGCTGGGCAAGTGAGATATTAAAAAGAAAAAAGAAGTAATCTAACCACAGTGAAGCAGTCAAAAGCTTATAGCTGAAATGAGGGATAATGAATTAAAAATGAGTAATATGTGTTTCTTCTGAGTGAGGTAGATTCTGGTTGGAGCTTCCAGACTGACAGTTCTGAAGGATTTGTCTGGGAAAAGGATGCTGAGACTGGAAAAGTACAAGTTTTTCCTCATCACTGGGCATTTGATCTGCAAAAGGGAGGTATTCTGCCTGCAGTCAGTCTGTCTCTTGGGGATTTGGATCTATCAGGCATTGATCAGAAATGATCAATTAATTTCATATATAAATCCCCTTCAAGTTCTAATTGGTGGTGGTTATTTACATCCTACTTCACAGGCTGGTGTCTCTGAGGGGATGCTAAACCTTTGCTGAGGTGCAAAGAAATAGAAAGAAAGGGACTAGCGACAACAACAATAATAATAATAAAGATAATATATCACTTTATTTCAGAGGAACTTTGGGAAACAGCATCTCAGGGTGATAGAAATAATTGTGGGTTATATTTGAAAAACACAATTTTACCTTTACCTGTTAAGTTTGTTTTCCAGACAACAGACTTGTTGGACATTTCAGAATCTATTGATGATAACACCTCAAGTTTTAATATTTCACCACAAAAATGTAAAAATGCCCGATACACTAAAATATCTGTCTATGTATGGAAAGCAGGAGCTTGGTGAAGCAGTGGCAATAATCACATGAGGATACCTACATTTTGCAGTCTGAAACTGTGGGCAATTATTTCATTAAATTTGCAAAGGTGTGAGTGCTGCTGTTGCTCACCAGTCCTGTGACCATTTTCCAGATTCAACTGGCCCTTCCAAACCCTTCCCATTGGGAAGACCAATCATTTTTTACATGAGGCATAAAGAGCCCCAGTACTTTTCCTTGACCTGCTGTATCACAGCTCTGCACACCTGATTATTCTATTGGCAAAAGCATAAAAGAGACAAGCTGAAGAAACATATTTAAAACTAAAATCTTGAATTAGAAAAAGAAGTATAATTTTTCCATGAAAAATGGCATAACCTTGCAATTTGTAAAAAGCCATTAAGGGAAGTATAAGCTATTGTTCATTTTTATTTGTTCTGTTTTATTCCTTCTTTCTGTTTTGGTAGGAAAGGAATCAATTTAACAACACAAATTCATTCTACATTTACATAAAATCATTCACAGACTTGATTTTTAACCCTAGAATTAAATCTATCTTGTAGTTAGGAATTACCAGAATATTATTTCTGTATGTAAATAGGTACTGGATGAATTATAAACTAGTTTATGAGTAAAAATAATTAAAAGCAATGAATTGATACCAAAAGACCTACACAGTAGAAATTTTTGATACTTGCTATTCTTGTAAATATTCCATCACCAAGCAGATAATTTTTTATAATTTTTTGATAATTTGGGATAATAGCTATTCATTCTGCAAGTAGAGTCATTTGATACAGCTAAAAGAACAAGGACATCTAGAAAAAATATAATTTCCAGAATCACAAGTACAACAAACTCAAGGTTTCCCCATTTGATTTATTCACCTTTTGGTTTCTTTAACTTGGGGAATCCCGACTTAATCATAAAGCTTTCTTCTCTTCTGCAGTATTTGATATTTCTTTGATTATTTTTTTGTCTTGTTTTGTTTTTTTTTGTTTGTTGACTTCTTATAATTAAAGCCATGTAGTGAAACAATCACCAAAATTCCTCACAATTTCACACGGTGTACTCCAGCTGTACCTGTCTTTATAAACACAAACACAAGTTCAAAACTGTATTTACCCAAAATCCTGTGAACGTGTAAAACACATAAATCATAGAGTGCCACTAACTTTGAACAGTTTACCTAAAAATTAAGAATGTGTTTGCCAAAAAAGTATTAAGAATATTAAGAAAGTAAAGCCTCAGTTTCTTGTATCCAAAGCCTATTCCATACATACATAACTAAGATTTATTGACTAGAGGCACAACATTAATAGATTCTGATCTCTCTGCTGTAGTTTGGGGCGAATCTAAAAAAATTATATATCTATATATATATATGTATGTATGTATGTATAAAACCAGGGTTAATTAGAAATGTAGGTGGCATTGGAATATGGTGTCATATTTAAAGCAGTATCTGCTTCAGACAACTTTACTCTCAAATGTTCTGGCAAGAGAAAAGAATGGCTGAAGTGTGAAAATTGAGTGCTTTTCTCTTTTTTCCCCCTTTATGACTGATAAGAAATGCCATCAACTGTACAGAAAAGCTTAGGAAACAAGGAATTTTTTATGCAAAATCTAAGCATCATCAGAAATCATCATTGCCTTGGCTGCCATAGTGAACAGTATTACTGCAGGAGCAACTATATAAAAAACCAAATAAGTTTCCCTGAAGACAAGACCCAAGCCTTGCAATTTCCCTGTCATATGCAAGATTATTATCTACTCATAAATATCCTACAGGGAAGCCAAGGGATCTCAGTCTGGTCACGTTTTGGATAAGCACCATATGGATGAAGGGGAAATATCTATATTGACAAAAGAAATCACTGAACAAACAAAATGTTATCTCTGGGGTCCAAAGAAAGACAAATTTACATAAGAAATGAGACACAGTTTAAGAAGAAGGTTAATTTAGCATTTCAAAAGTTTATCCAATGACATGATCAGTTCCATGAGCTGAAGTCTCCAAGATTAGAAGGCTTTTTAAGTAATATTAGCAGGTTTAACCAGAAGATTTTAGGGAATTAATATAGGCATCACTGAATAAATTCTATGAAGAGTGCATTCTGGCTTTAGATTCTATGCGTGTAAAAAAAGGCTTAATGATAGTGGATTTGACAATCCAGAGCCCTGCTCTTATGGGAAATGACCCCAAAGTTAATTGCAAGCATAAAATATTTTGTAGCTCTTGCCAAATATTTGCCTAAGAGGTGTCTTTGCTTTGGATAGGCTGCTTAACTTCTCCTCCTTGTGCTGTCTTTTACAATTCATAAATAAGTACCCATAAACTATAGGAATATGGATAAATTAACAAAAAATAATCTATATCTGAATATACTCAGAATGAGAGGGCTGTATCTTTTCATTTTTGCTCATCACTAAGTGTGATTAATGGTATCAGTGAATCTGAGAATGTTTGAAGGTCTAGTGATGCAAACAATGCAAAAACATTTGAGCCGTGTTGAACCTGCCCATAACTATCTGATCCATAAACTGGGTTGGAAATTTGATAAACAAGCTCTCCCAGGAGAGCTTCAGATTTCAGTTTCCTAATGTATTTTTCAATGCCCTATTTAATATAATTTCCATGCTTAATATCTTTAATTAGTTTTCTTTTTGAACTTCATCCTTTGGGGGAGTATTTTTTTCATATATAGACTAACAGATCAGTGTGTTTGGACATGGAAATTTTATCCTTCCCTCTGGTATTGTTACAGATGCATGACTCAAAGATAAATAAATGTCATCTAAGACCCAAAGGACCATCTCCTCCTGATTCTCGAGCCTATCTTCACTCCTGAAAGAAAGAGAAATTAAGATTAATAGAAGTGATATGATTAAAGAAAACAAAGAAAGGGTCAATAGCCTTGGCCTTAGAACATGTGTGAGCCTTCAGCAACACTCACAAAGCAGCACTTTGGCTTTGGAATTGAGCTCCAAGCTGCTTTTGTATTCTCAGGGATCCACATGCTTTGTTTTCAGCCTGCCTCGAACTTTGGTTGTGCTGCCAGTCTTCTCTGCAGTTCATCCTCACATCATCCATCTTTCTCAGAAAAAGAGAAATTCCTTGTTCAAACTTCCTGATTCCTCTGCTTCTTGGTATTCTTGAAGAGCCTGCATGAACTCTTTTCATGGTTTTAAAAGTTTCAAGTTATAGCATGGCCCAGTCAGATTCTGATATATCACAGACCACTTAATGTCATCAAATTATCTTCTGACAGACAGCAATCACTTTTTATTCATACTTTTGAATGACTTTGAGGATTTCAGGATACTGAGGACTTGTCATAGTTTTTGTAGTTCACTGTAATTATTTTTCCATGTTAAGGATTTGTGCTTTGTTTTTGAATTTATCAATCCATTTCTAAATTTCAACAATTATGCATGATTGAAGGTCCTTTAGCACTTGGCATTTTCTTCAGAGAGAGTATTTATGTGCTTTAATGAAGTCAGTTCTCGATCTCCTTATAAAAAAATCCAAATATTTATCACTCTCTGGCATTTCTTATGTCTTCAAAAGCCTTTATTTGTGCCTGCTGTCTGCTCATTTTTTTCATCTTTTTAATATTCTTCTAAAATCACTGAGCATTCTCACTGAGTACACAGTATTCCAATACTGGGCTCACAGATGTCCCAGGAAAGCTACTGTTAACTTTCATTTTAAATGAATTGATCCCTGCTTTGTACATCAGACATCACATCACACCATTGCACAGAAAGTTTGATTTTCTTGACTGTAGAAGTCTCAGATCCTTGTAGTTCCTTACATTTCCAGCATTCCTTCTGCATGACTGACATTCATTGCTCCATGGTCTCTAATACTTTATTCAGCTGTGCTGACACATGATTTGTTTGAGAGGTCCAAGATTATCATGTAAAACAAAACTCTTCATGTGACTGGTGCACCCCTTTTTATTTAATAGAACACAAAACCTTGGGTCATCTCCAGATTCCACCAGGAGTAAATTCAGATCTGTCTCTTGGTGATTCTGGCATATTCCCCATCTCTCAGGAATATTTGCTGTGAACATCTCCATCTCAGTGTTTTCACTCACCTCAATCTTTTTGACTGTGAATTTAACCTAGAAGACCTCCAGGAATTCCTCCTTGGTCTAACAGGAGAACAGCTCAAGGGATTAAGCATTTGTTGAGGTCTCTAAATAATACCACAATGATGGATAACTTCACACTTGCATTTTTATAAAGAGTAAGAAGAATTTTGTCCTTTGCACTTGGCACTGCTCTGACAAACCAAACCCACCAAGAACTCTCCCAGATGAAGTTATGTGTGACATCAATAAATACCCACAAGCACATTTTCTTCACCATTGCAACCCTTGAAAGCTTGGGAGGGAAAACTGCATCAGCAGCAGCTGAAAACGGATGGAATCATGACTCAGTTACATTTCTTCTGAATTAAATTTAGTTCCATTAAAAGTCCATCAAATGATGTATCATTGCAGTCATGAGGCAAAACTCAGGCCTGGTGAAGACTTTTTCCTTTGTTCCATAATTTTATCATTTACACTTCAGCCATCAGAACACACAAATGACCTTACAGATATGCAAGTCACAGAGAGCATCTGGCAGCTTTGTGCTCAACCACCCTTCACAGCAGGTATCATTCACAAAATAATATAAGCACACCTTGGGGCACTGCTGTTTGCACCAGCAGCTGCATTAATCTCTCTACAAGGAATACAGATTTTCATGGATTTTAGTTGGCTATAAAACTTACTTTCATACTGGCAGTGCCTGACTGTCATGAAGTTTTTCAAACATATTTTAAAATAGAAAATAAAATTGACAGATTTCAAAGAACAAGAGCACCAGCTGTATGCAAGTATTGAAATCAAGCAAGTTCTTGAATTCAGTGCACAGCCTGAGTTATAGGATATTTTATTATTTATTTTCTAGGCAAAGTGATAAAATCTTAGAGCAACAGGATGGTTTGGGTCAGGAGGGACCTTAAATGTCATCCAATTCCAGTCCTGTGCCATGGGCAGGGACTCCTTCCACTGTCCCAGGTTGCTCCAAGCCCCATCCAACCTGGCCTTGGACACTTCCAGGGATCCAGGGGCAGCCACAGCTTCTCTGGGACATTTACTCATGTTTTGTTATCAGCAGTTTTACAGTCACAGAGCAATTTTACATTTGCTACAGCAGAGTGGCTCTCTTGACTGCCATGACATTGATTTGTCCAGCAAAGGTGGGGTCCCTCAGACTGAACCTGAACTGCTCTGTAATTATGGCACTGGTGAGATCTGCCCTGACTGTGACCTTAACAGAGCCCTAAGAGCTATTTGGTGGAGGTGTCTGCTCACCAGTTCTTTATAATACTATTTTGTTCAGTTCTTTATGGCTGCCATGGAGTTCATTTCATGGAATTCAGTTCATTTGCCAAACCCACCTGGTGTCATTTGGGACACTCTAGGACACTCAGTGTGTCTTGCAGCCACAAGTCCAGAGGATCTGTGTTTTCCTCCACACTGTCTAAATTTGAGGAGATGCCACAGCTCTGCTGCTGTGTTTGGAGTGGCTCCAGATCCCTGGTTTGCAGCAACTGCCTCCAGACTCTCACAGACGTCTACTTTTAGATGTATCAGAATCTGCAAGCTGGGGCCCACCCCAAAATTCGAATGTTTCACCTAAATCAAGAGAAGTACTAAACTGTACAATGATAAAAATAGCAGGAACTTCTGGCCTAATTCTGGTTATAGCCCAATTTTTGAGTCAAAAAGTGTTTTAGTGTTCATTTTTCCCCACTGCAAATGTGGAACAGGGGAATATTCCAAATACAGATTACTGTTCATTGCTTAATTAAAAAGCTCCACTTCCCAGTGGCTGTGTTTGCACATTTATTCTGGTTGGAATAACTAAAAAACAGTCACCAGTAGATAGAAAACACAATATATTTGGTTTCCTTAAATGACCCATCTTCCTGAGATATTTCTGAATAATCACATAGTCACAGCCTCTTATTGTGACTAGTAAGAAAGATTAAAAGAATTTATGCTTAAAAATACTGGAGTAGTGACTAGGATTTTTTTGCACGAGCCTTTTACTCAGGCAGCTGCATGACTGGGATTTTCCCCAGAAAGTCTTGATATAAATGAACTTCAAAGTCACATGTGAATAAAGAGATAAGAGACAAGGTTATTTTGGAGAGTTGAAAGTAGTGTATAGCTCTCCCCAGTATAAAATCACAGTTCAGCAAATCAGGCTATTGGGGTCTGGAAGAAAAGTCTTTCTTTCCTTTCTCCCTATTCTCTTCTCACTTGCCTCTCTATAAAAATCCTCCAAAACTTCCCTGAAGTTAATGAAATGTCACCAGAGTAAAAGGAATCAATTTCAGGCCACTTATGTTGTCTCACATTTGATCTTCTTCTTGATGTTTTACTTGTCTTTGTCTTCCTTTCTTATTTCCCAGGAGAACAAAATAAGCAGGATCAGAGCCCAGTTCATCACTGGATTTTTTACACCAGCATAAAGCCATTTATTTCAGTGTTTTATGCAGGTATGAAATTTGATTTATAATGTTTGGATGTGCACATCCATGAAGTGATGAGTTACAAAGGAAGCACGTTAGAGAAAAGGTAATGAGATGAGATGAGATTCATGATGTTATTTTTCAACTTAAAGTTTTTTAAGGATTCGTTTCTTATTAAATGCCTGAGAGGCAGTGTATCAAATTTAAAATTTCAGAATTGAAATACAGAAAGATCTCTAACTGTCATAACAATAGCAGATAAAGTATTAATAATTTCTGTTTTGAATGCAATCTGAAATTGAATTTCTTTCATTCTATGACAAAGTTGATAACAAAGCAAAACGAAACATTCCAATAATGTACATTCCATATTTCTGAGAATAAATATAATTTCTTTGTTGAACAGCCTGGAAATTGGCACATTTCATGTACAGAGACATTAAAATATTAAAGTAAGAAGTGATTTGCAATCAGAGTAGACTAGAACTTCAAATTAAAATTACATTATTAATACGGTCCATTGCCTCTGCCCATTCCTTAAATTATTACCTACAAAGTTCCATTCTCTTTTGGTTTTGTTTATGTAGGGGTTTTTTGTGCTCAGGTAGTTTAAAATGTAAGTTCAGCAATGTATTCCAGACATCAACCTAGCTTTGATATTTCTCAGATGCAAAACTCCTCTGAAATGTTTTTGAATAATCTTTCTTTCTAAAGTAGGTACAAATAAAATCCCTTCCCCTGATGTTGGCTGTGCCAGTGGTTACACTCAGCAGTACTGGAATTGTATCCAAGAATAGAGGAAAACTCTATTTGATTTAAGAAAGACAGAAAAACTCAAATACAGCTATAAGTTGTAGCTTTGATTGACTTCTGGAACCAGATCTGGTTAATATTTTAATAAAAATGTTTGGAAGGAAAGCACAAGTCTGGGGAAACAAAATGGAGGAAATTTTCTGAATATTTTTAGAATACAGCGCAGAGCATAGAGTCATGAAAAATTAAGTCTTACACATACTTGGTTTGGGCAGGCATTTGGTGAAGTGTTTTACTCTGTATTTCTAAGGGAGAAGACAAAACACAAGGTTTCTAATTCTCATCACCAGAGCATACTTGAATAATACAGAACAATCATCTGAAAAAACAAAACAAAACAAAACAAAAACCCAGCCTCAAAGGATTTGGAGAAATTATCTGATGGCATCTGCTGTACTGCCGTTTTCAAAAGGTGAATCATTTAGCATTCTGCCAATGCAAACTCTGTAGAAAACTTTCTTTGAATATCTCTGTTCAGCTGGTGGATATGTTTTGTTAAACATGTAAAATATATCAAGCAAATTTAACTTTTTTTTTTCTTATTTCTCCTGCAGGGCAAGTTACTGTTTCCTTATTTAATATATTCTGGCCCCAAAGGACCTGGGCATTTAAACATGTGCATAACTTTAAACACAAGCTTAAAGACAATAACTTCTCACATGCTTGAATACCTTACTAGGCTGGAACCTATAGGCCTAGTCCAATTTCACACTGTCTTTTCATTCATTTTAATGAGTATTAGATTGGATGCTGTATGAATTTATTTCACTATTGTCATCTCCCAGTTTTTCTCCCTGGGGACTGAGTGCAAATACTTGAGATTCAACATGTGTTGCTTATCACTTTCATTTAGTAAATATGCCATGTTTCCTATCTTCCTGCTCTTTGAATGGGTGAACACAGAAGAATTTCCCACAGGATGCCTTTCAGATTTGAATCTCACCTTCTAGAGATTCTCATATGAGGATTTTATTTTCATGTGCTGTGAAACTTTATTGTCTGGATGTGTGCAGGAAGTGAGTGGAAAAGACATGTGAGAATTTGAAATCCTTTGCTGCTAAATCTCTTTTTCATCTTCTACTATGGCTGATGAACAGATGATGGTTGGCTGCAAGAACCAGGCAGATTTTAATTTTGCCAGTCACATTTTCAATGGATTAGTTGAAATTTCTCTAAATCCTAGAGTGCTGAGATATGCATGAAGGCCAGTATAGAAGAAAATCTTTCAAGATCCCAGGATTCAGCTCAGAGTGACAACAGAAATGGCGCCAGTGCCACACACACAAAGGAATTGAGGGAACTAAATGACAGCTGACAGAAAAGCTGACAGAAAAATGTTTGAATATGCATTAAAGCTGGGAAAGTAGTAAGGCCATTTTCTGTTTAAACTCTCACATGGCACAGATGAGAATTGTTAAAGAGCTGCCACATTCAGCATCGGTGGTTCAATTACAGTGGTGAGAAAAGTGCCTGTGAAGTGTTATAAGCATACATGAGTTGTATGCTAAATGGTTACATTAGATGATAAAACTTGTGAGTAAATACATAAAAATGTTTTCAGAAGAAAAATTTCTCTCCAAACTTGGATTAAATGAGATAGAGTTTATATTTATCCCTAGGCACAAACTTAACACACCACAAAATTCTATAGAAATAGTTACAAGCCTAAATAATCGGTTCACTTTACAGACAACCTTATAAATCATGTGGTGAGGATGTTTGTGTCTAAAAATGAAGGAAATTCCCTTCACACTTGAATAATTAGAAGCTGAAGCACAAGGGCATAGATGAGGAGAAAAGATGAAGATCTGCTTCTGTGGGAATAATATCCTAAAAGCTGGGTTATCAATCCAACAGGACAGATTCCCTAACACAAGAGCTACCTTTTAAATTAGCTCCTGTAATTTAACCAGCTCAACTAAACATTGGCAGGATCTTATCACCATAATGCACAATAAAGTCTACACTATTAAAATTCTACTGAAGAAAACTTAGTGTGAGATAAAGCAGACATGAATGATCATTTAGCATTAATCCTGATGACAACCATTTCCACTTTGCTGTTGATATTCCCTCCTTCCTACATTTTCATTTCCAAATACAATGCAAACAACATGCTCTAATCAATCACTTATACATCCACCATAATTTTTATTTAAAGCCCTGTATCTTAGATATATAAGCCAATGAAGATAATTAATCTTCCCTCTTGCTTTCCAGTCTCACTAAAGGAAAGGAAAAGTAGAGTAAGGGAAGGTGTTACAGAGAGGTAAGATATGGAGTTTTAGGGTTAATTGATAGCTTCAACACTGACTTTTGCATTCAGAATTCATTCAGGGATGAATCACTGATGTTGACAGCAATCAAGGTTTGTCCCAAACTAGAGATATTTTTGTCTTGCACAGCATCACCTGAATGTGATTATACTGTTACAGACTGTGCCTAAATCAGGATGAGCCACCTTGGTCATCTCTGCAAAGTGATTCCAAGTTTAGGTTTGTCTCATGTGGTGTCAAGTTATCATAGAAACACAAAATTACGGAATGCTTTGGGTTTGAAGGGATCTTGAAGACCATCCAGTTCCAACTCGCCTTCCATGGATAGGGACATCTTCCACTAGATCACCATCCTGCTGCTCATGGTCCTGAATTCCCTTCAACCCTAAGTGTAAGGAATTAGGATTTTAGTCATCACAGGTTTTGGATCTTTTACTGAAAATGAGGAATTTATTCTGAAATCTCCCTCCCAGATCAGTGTAATGAAACTGTTCAAAATTTTGCTTAGAACATGATTTGGTAAAAATGAGAGTTTCTTAACTTTTTTCTTTCTTTTTCCTGGAAAAAAACAATCTAACACAGCTATTGCATGGGATTATTTTCTAAAGGAAGAGAGCATTTCATTCAGTCTCTGTCAGAAGATGCAACTGGGGATTTCAGAAGGTGAGCAAAGTAATAAATGAGAAGGAAAGAAAATAAAGCCAACATTTTTATCACAATTCACAGTGACAATAGAAAAAGATATACATGTAAAATGGCTTGAAAATTAAGCCCATATAACAGTGGCTCTGAAAGAAACATGAACTAAAAATTACAATGAAAAAAAAAGGAAAAAATGCAATCCTTATGCATGGAAGTAAGAACAAGGGCTCAATCAACTCCTGCAAATGCAAATCAAGACATTTAACATTTTGAAGCAGAGCAATATAATGCAGCAGGACGAATTTGTAGACAAGAACACATTCTGGGGACCTGATGGATTCCACCTGAAAAGCAATTCACTTATGCTAACCTCAAAAGAAATATTTAGAGTGAGTCATGGCTCCATCTGGCTTCTCTGCATACAGAACAGGTATTTTCATCTTAAAATATCAAGAGAACAAATCCCTGTCAGAGGCATTCTGAGTGTACCTATGAGAGGAAAACTGTGTTGCTAACAGAGTACTTTTACTGGTACCTTTGCAATCGTGCTCCAGGAATTTAGATCCTGGGAATTCAGGTCTTACATTCTTAAGTGGTGTCAGAATAAAACCAGAATCAAGAATTTTCTATAGCTAAGAAGAAGAATTTGGGTAGGATTGCAATATGTATTATAGCCAAACATAAGAATAAGAGTAGGGAACAAGGAGGCTGATTAAAACAAATCCCCAGGACCCTGCAAATATTTGCCTTTTTACTTATTGGTAAACCAACACTCAAGAAAGTTTCACATGTCAGAGTTCACACTGAGCTGCTTTGTGACAAAAGATGAGATAATCCCCTGTTGCAATAGACAAAATGCCATTAATACCCAACGAGGATGAGATGCATTTGATATGTTTGAATGAACAACTGTTATTCATATCCCTAAACCTTCTGAAATGAACAGTGCTGGAAATCTCTTCTCTGCTTCTGGGCTGACCCATTCATGAAGAAGACTTGTGGGCAAGAAAATGTGAGAAAGTGCAGATAAACGAAGAAAGACAGTTTTCAACAGCACATGGGATGGCCAAAAAAACCCCCTCACCTGCCCAGAAGAGAAGTGTCCAAGTCTTCAATGAACAGTTAAGATCTATGTCCTCACTGAGTGTCTTTACTGAATATATGCCTTAAATGACAAAACTATGAGTGCCACACTTGAACATGTCCCTGTCTGCCAGGATGTGATATCTGAGATGTCTGATATATGATATCACAGATATCTGTGATATCTGCTTCCTGTGGCAGCATTGTCAGACCGCTGGCATTGGGCTCTGATTAACCTCACACCAAGCTGGAACACCTTAAGGCACCCCTTCAGTCAGCCATAAATGTTGCAAGTCTTCTAATATGAATATTATAATGCTTTTCCTCCAGGAGAGGCATGTGCTTTTCTATTCCATGTAATCAGATCATTGTGAATGCAAGATACCTGTTTTACAACCACGTTTTTTTTTGCTTTCTTACTGCTCATTAATAGGTCTGTGCAGACAAGGTAAATTTCCTCATTATTTCTTGTGTACATGAACATCCTTCCTGTGGTGGTCTCATTTTTATGAAGTTAGCTCATGTATTTCAGATAAGGTTGGTAAAAAGCTCATATTACAAGTCTTTTAAGACTTTGCTGTTCTTTTAAGAACATTTCACAAGTAAATGGAAGTTTCC
>VXBI01008166.1:354785-379511 GCA_013397375.1 Toxostoma redivivum | reverse complement strand
AAAATATTTTTAAATTATTTTATTTTTTAGAATTTTGATTTAAATATTCATACCCTCCCACTTCACATCCTTCCTTGCCTCACACTGATCTATTGCTACCTGATTGTGGGTCATACAGGCTGGGGGCAAGGAGATTGTCCAGATCCCTTTTATTCTCACTCAGGAACATGACAATGTAGCCATTGAAGCACCACTGGCAATGGAGCACTTATTTCCTTGAGTGACATTTCTGCAGCTGATCACCCCTGCCCTGAGGACTTGAGACCAGAGAAAAAGTTACAGCTGATCAGTTAATCCTCTCCTCTGTCCTAAGGAGGCTTCTGTCCCAAGCCTGCCCACATTTCCTAACCCACAAGTTCCTGAAAGCAGTGTTTTGATGTATTTTCCAAAATCTTCCAGAAATCACATGTTTTCTTCTTTTCTGCTATTTTTCTTCTTTGGCATTACACTCTGACTCCATATGTTGCTTCCTTCTACTACAAAGTTAATAAAGAAATCTCAGCAGAATGTCCCCCACTCTTAATTGGAACCCTTCCACCTTCCTTGGGAAGACAGAGCACTAAAGATGATATGTGGCTAATTAGTTGGTCTCAAAGGAGTTTGAATGAACCATCTTTACTATCACCTTGTCTGCAAGTACTACTTGTACTACTACCATGTCTGCAAAAGCACAGACAACCCAGCAAGAGCAACACTTGCCACTCTGCACCCACCATGGATTGCACACTTTAAAGAATTGTCCTGGTTTCACTATTATTATTTTTTTTTAATTTTTTATAGACCTAGTAGAACACGTGTTGAATTGAGATTTTCCATTTGCTGCTATTTGAATAATAAACACAGCCCTCCATGCAAGTGAAAATCACAGCTCTGGCCTTATGGCTACCCCTGAAACAGCCTTGTGAGTGAGAAATCACAGCACATCATAAATCCTATCCAATATTGAAACTCATGCAGAGATAACAAGGTGAGAATGAGTCCTGTTTGTTCTCAGTTATGCTATCACATTTATGGCTGCTTAGCCCTTGAAAAACAAGTAAAACATTTTGTATTTCAACCATGAACTGCAAGCAGAAAAAGAAGACATAATTTAAGAGAGAAGTACCACAGAGGTAACTTTAGATTTTCAGAGATTTTTAAGTAACATTGCTTATGAGCTGCTGTATTTTTATTTAGCATGAAACAAGAGGTGAGGCAAAGTAGTAAAATCTCAAATGGCAGCGAGAGCAAAGCTTTCCCTAACTGCAAATGTAGGGAAAATTGGAGATGACATGGTGGGCCCTGAAGAGACTAAGGAAGCAGTGAGAGTTAACTTTGGATATTTAGTGTCCTAAATTTGGAAATTTAGAGTCCTTTGGACATTTATTGTTCTAAATATCTTTCTAAAAATTGTTTCTACTTCATTGCTGGTGCTATGAGATAAATCCAGTAAATAATAATGGAAAGGTAACATTAGTTTCAAAAGAAGTTTGAATATCAAGTCAGCAAAGTCCACTGACAAAGCACTGAATAACTCTAAATGTTCTTCCCATACAAACCAGGAGTTGTGTGCCATAAAAGAGGGGAAAAAATGTTATCCTACTGATAAACAATAGGTTTGTTAGAATAAACTAAGCAATATGCCTTCCTAAAATTCTTTTGTTGTTTGGTTTTTTTTCCCTCTGCTCATTGTCAAACTTATGGCTCAAATCATCCTCAGTTATCCTCTGCCTGTACACCCCCTAAAGAAGTCGCATATGTTTCATTTCACATGCTTATATTTGCTGTAGTTCAATGTACAGGAAAAAAACCCACTCGTGTTAAATCATTATCCTTCAGGGGGAATTAATTCATGGGAGTATCATTATGCTTCTTTTGTCCAATAATTCTGCGATTTTCCAAGTCCAGCTTGCCCCTTTTAAAGGGGAATTTCAGCAAAATGCAATATTCTTCAGTCAATATGCTACGGCTCTGGTGATAAGGAAGTTGCCATCTGATAGTAAAAACTCCTTCTGTCTTCTCCCCTAGAAGCTGTTACCATATTATATGATCATATGATCATAAATTTCCACTGGACAAGGATCTGTGAGATGGCTTGTGTATGTGGGTATTTCATTAAATCTGTAGCACCAAATAAAAACAATTATGTTCTATCAGACCAGTTTTTGTGGACTTTGCAGCATCATATTTCTGATTTTACAGACAGAGAAAATGGTTTACAGGCAGTAAATTATTTATGCAAGGTCAAATAATGTATAAAAAGTTAAAACAGGAACAGAATCCAGAATGTCTCGTTGCCATATCTGGCAATGTGTATTTGTGTATTGTGTATTTGAGTGGGAAGATTATCAAGGCCACAGAAGAAGCCAAGAGCTCACAAATTGGTTTACACATCCAATTGTCTTCTTTGAAAATACAATTTTTCAGCCTTGCAGTGGTAGAGGACTCCCAGATCCGTATAGGACACTCGATCCAAAGCTCTTTAGCAGGGCTGAATGAAACTGAGATAATTACCCACGTGCAGTGCTGGGTAAATACCTTGCTGCTGAACTCCTTTTTACAACCTTAATTCCAATAAAGAAAACATTTTTCTTTGGGCAAGGACCCTTTTGGAACAGCAAGGACTGTTGAAGTGTTTCCTGGGCAGACCATCTCCCAATTCTAGTATAGATGTTCACTTCCTTGATTCCCTCTCCTTTCTCCTGACATTAGTTGTTTCATTTTCTGCCAAATCCAGATGAAATTTTATGTGTCTGAGGAGTGATAGATGGTGACAAAAAACAGATTCAGAAAAGCTTGCACGGTGTCTCCTACCCCATGGATAATTATTGGCCCCACACCAGCAGCCTCCCATACAGCAGACTGAAGACTTTTCATCTATTCTAGTGATGACTTTAACAAAGATTTACTGAAGGATTGTTTTACTTCTGTGCATGCATATCTCTAATTTATTCTTTAAGTAGATTAATAGAGAACAGGTCTGAATTACACATTTTTTTAGTAAAAATAAGTGGAGGAAAATTTTAACTCAGGCTATAGGGAATCATTTTCCTTGTATTAAACAAACACACAAAACAGCCTTGTTTAATCAAACTTCAGTAATATTATACAAAATGGGAATCAGAATATTCAAAATTCAAGTCAATGTTCTTCCTTGTTCATCCTGATACCTCGAATTTTTTACCTGCTATAGCAGGTCTCCATAAAATAAGGAAAGAAACTTCCTTAGGAGACTTTTTTTAACAGAAGTCAGGTCCAAAAATGTCATACACAATGGGATAACTGCTGATATAAAAGGAAATTTTACTTAAGGTCTTTTGTCAGAGAAAAAAAAAGATGTCCATATACACTCACACAAATATATATATATGTATACACACACACACACTTTTTTTTTTTTTGTGTAGAGAACACCAAACAGCCAGGAGTCATTCAAGCAGAGATTAGATGAGATCTCAGCAGCTAAGCAGGACCAGGTCCCATGAATAATTTGACTGGGCTCAAAATTAAAGTTGTGTAGCCTTGGGCAATGTATCATCACAGTTTTCATGGAATTGACCACTGGAAGCCTGTTCTGTTGATTTTCACAGCAGATGCCTGGCAGAAGCATTAGGATTCTGCATGATAATTGTGATAATTCCACAGTGTAGCTTTCAGTTCTGTTTAGGATTATTCAAAGAACTGATTTTAGTTAAAGTACCAACAGAGAAGGGCAGGAGTGGCACTGAAAGAAATTCCTATTTTTCATATTTGCCATGCATACTAATGAATTATTTTAATTAAATCCAGATAAACCCTCAAACACAAGTATTGTGCTTCAAAATATTTTCTTTCAGAAATGGTGACATGAATCCCTTTGATTTCCTCATCTCCTCCCCTTCCCCTGCTACCAAGCTGAAACAATTAGATTAATTCACTGTGAGTCTGTGATTAGTTTAGCTAATTCTGAAACACCGTGACTTTTTTGACAAGAAAAGCTTTTCAGCTATTCATCACATTTTACTGCAGAGCTGTGGGGTGGTAAAACCACACCATAAAGATGCAAAATTTATTAGAAATGCTGGATCAGCAAGACAAGAACCAACAGCATAGACCAGCATATTGGCCTGGGTATGTCTGAATTGTCAAAGCAGTTCCTGCTCGTTGAAACACTGCAAATATTTAAATATTCTCCTGCAACCACCTCTCGGCCATGTCTGATCTGGAAGATTTGGGGCATCAAATTAAACTTATCACAGGTGGGTTCGAGGTCACAAGTTCAGAGGTGTCATATTGTCTATGTGTCATCACAATGTGAAATGTTCCTTTATGAGGAACTTGTTGGTATTCTTGACATAACATGGAAGTCTGTAGCTTTTTACTTAGCATCAATTGGTGCCCATTTCTCAAAAATCTTCAGTTACACCAAAGTTCCCTTGGTTGTCATACCAAGAAACAAAGTCTGGAACAAAATCATCCCCCCTTAGCCTGCCATATCCAGGGGCGATCAAATGTTTTCTGTGATCTCCACTCTTCCAGATTCCAAAATGGGTGATTAGAAGATAAAGGCCTTCAGAATACAGTGGAGGGAGGCACATGACAGTATCATTCATAATTGCTACTCTCTAACCAAAAAAATGACACCCCCAGCCATATCATCAATTAAAATAGCACAAATAGAGATTTTTATCCACGAACATTAAGACCTTCATCAGATACCAGAGACTTCTGCAGATAGCCAAAGAACTCTTTCAGATCAGGGCAAGCAGGACAAGTCATTCAGTTTGGCTAAGAGTATGGAGTTCTGGATTAGCTACAAAGGCTGCTGTTACTGGAAAGCAGATGCCAAAACCATGGATTCTTTTAGGGTAAGCTCCTTCCCAGCAGGAAATTATTTCCCACCCAGCCCTAAGAAGATTTTGATATTTCTTTCCCATATATAAAATTGATCCTATGACAGCAAGGGTTCCTTGCCTTCTGCCTGCAGAAGATGAAGGTAAAGCAATAAAAAAAAAAAGGAAAGTTCATAGGGACTCAGGTTTTCTCAAGAGCCAGGCATTTCTCTTAATCCCCCAAAAAGAATGCAAGTTCAGAAAAGATTATAGGAATGCAAAAATTTCCAAATTTTTTCCCCCAAAATTCCTAGAGGATTTATCTTGGAAGAATTGTGTGTGTGGATTTATTGAGCCCCTCTAACACTGACCCTTTCTTGTGTTTGGAGCTGAAGAGGTTGACTCCATTTCACCTGGCTCTGAAATAATTTAGCATTTAATCCTAGTTGCTTTCTAGTAGTGCTGGTTCTCCATCTAGGTCTAGGGAAAGAATAAGGGAACAAATGATGACCTGAAGGAACTCTGGACATGAAAAGCCACACAGGATATTATTGTTATTGCTGTTAATATTTGTGGCTATCACAGTGCCCTGAAATCCTAAAACTGGACCATGATCCCAGCACAATAAATACTAGTTTCTACAATAAAAAGGTAAAAGATGAGTGACTTCTCTTTAGGGAGAATAGATTCTGATTTATTCCTCAGGGAGCATTTTCTTTCTGTTAGTAAAGTCAATTGATAAACCACCAGCATCTTAATTCGGGAGGGATGGACTGCTGAACCTTGTTTCCATTGTCAGAAACTCTGGGGAATCCATTTTCATGTCAATGAAACAGCACTTCAAGTCCCAGCTGGTTTCTCTGTGTTTCTGCTATCTGGGACATTTCATCTTCACTGCTCAGGAAAGTGAAATATAGAAAGGAATTACTTGTCCAAGGTTACAGGGCAGGTCGTGGCAGAAACAGGAATAGAAAGTGTAGGTGGCAAAGCACATCACCCTTCCTAAGGAACAGAGCAAAGTATCTTTTCCTTCTCCAGCTTTCCCTAATGTGTCTGTTACAGAGCAAATTCAAGGTAAAATATCCTTTTAATTCAAGTAATTGTTTGCTTTTTCTGAATTTAGAAGAAAAGACAACTTTGTTAGATGTCACTGTTAGTTATAGAAAATACTTTTAATTTCTTTTATTCAAAAGATAAAGGGGACTCAAAACAGTTCTATCTAATTACTGCTGTAATTTCACTTCCTTAGTGCAGAAAAACAGTTTATCATGTTGAAGGAGACAGAATTTATAAACCTATTTGTTTTACTTGGAATAAAAAATATATCACTTGGAAATTAAACTGAAAGAAAAGTTCTGAATTCTTAGAATTGTGCAAAAGCCTGATATAGAATTGGGAAATAATTAATTGTTTCTAGATTTCAATAATGGCATTCCCACTTTTCCATGCTAATGAATACTGAAGGCAGAGTATGTCATCAAAGTGTAATCAAAGCTGGCTTGTTTTGTGAATGATTGACAGAGACAGAAGCAGAAACTGGGTTTTTCAATCATCTCACACTAATACTTCAGAGAGACACTGAATTGCACTGCACTAACAGAGCTAATACTCTCCCAGAAATTATATAAATGCAAATATACAATGCATCTCTCATTTTGCTGCATTAATATGGGCTCAATCCATCAGCACAAAAGTAAAAGTGTGAGTAATCCGAAGTGGGCTGCCACAAATTAACACAGTGGGACAGGAAGTACAAATGCCATAATGAATCTGTGCCACCTGAGTGGTGTTTAACACTGCATCGGTAGGGGAGGATCGACTGAGCAGGGATGCAGGAGGCACAGGGCATAATCAGAGCCCTCATTAGCTGCACACTGGAGGAGCTGGGCACGGGGATCAATGCCACCTCAGCAGCAGGACGAGGGCAGGGAACCTCCATCTGCAAACCCTCTGTCCTGGCAATTGAGGTTTCCCGTGCAGCTGGTGCCTATTGAAGTAGAAGGGGCTAAAATCACAGTAAAGATTTATAGGGTGAGATCCACAGCGAGGTTTTTGCTCTGGTTTTGCCCAGAATGAAGGTTAGTGAGCCTTGAGTAATGATTAAAGCAAACTGAGCAGGTTGTATCCTGAGGACAGATCATTTTCCCTTATTAAATGGAAAGAATAAGGTGCAAAAAGAACCAGAAGATTCAAGGAACAAAGCTGGACAATCAGTTGATACAGTCTTGCCTGGGCAGGTCTAAATGAGAGGCATTAACAGGAGAAGATGAAGATATCTTCAAGAATCTCCTATAGACTGGAAAAGGAGACTCATGGTAGAAATTATTGCCATCCCTGTCACCCTGCTTGTGCTGCCTTGAAGTAGAGAGAGTTTGTCACTAGAATTTGCCTTTGCACAGGGGATTTCCATGTTGCAGTTCACAGTCCTTAAGTCCATAAGCTGTCAGTTTATTTATTACATCAATTACCCATCTAAATATGTACAAAATTATGTGAAATCCTGTATATCCATCCTGCATTAACCATTGAGCTATGAAGACACATTACAGTGTGCTCTTTCTTGTCCTTTCCTTGAGAAGTACAGAGAAACACTACAGAAAACAGGAAATGCTCAAAAAGTACAGAATTTTCAGCTATTCTCCCAATCACTTTCAGTGGGAGTAAACCACCTAACTTGTCATATCTGAAGACACAGAAATTCGCATTTTTATAATGCCTAAATATATATAATTTTATACCTTAAGATACCTGGCTTCCTTTGAGGATATACCCTTTCTGCTTTTTTAGAAGACCACAATCTGTAAGAATGCCAAAAGATCAGGTGAAAAATCATATGCCTTGCTAAAAATAAATATTTTACTGCATTATATTGTTCTGTACTAATTCATCATGAACTGCCAAAATTGACGGTTTCAGATTGCAGAAACAATATCTTCGTTCTCTAATTTTTAAAACTGAAGCACAGCTTGATGTATAAGTGGAAGCTGGAAGAAAAAACGATCGAAAGCACATTTTGTATTAGTTCTGTGTGAGATGGGAATGTTCTGGCAAAAAATAAGAAAAGGTGTCTGATATTATAACACAAAAAGAAATTTCTCATTTTTGCATACTTTTGGCAACACTTCTAATATCTGGTAAGAAAATATTTGTTAGAAATCTTAGCATCCTGTCAGAATATTTGTCATTGTGAACTCAAGAGTGTGACTGTTTTTGACTTAATGGTTTTTATGCAACAGAGAACTGTGAAAAAGGAGATCCACTCCTGTTACTCAGACATAGATACTGAGAACTCATCTTTTCACAGAGGCTTTGCAAGGGGGGCGATAGAATTTTTACTAGTGTGTTGAGGGGAATCAATCAAGGAGATTTACTTAATAGCCTCGTGAAATGCACAATTTAGTATTCATTTTCTTGATGGGAGAGGATGGATGGTTGTTCAAATAACAGTTACATTTGCAAGAAGTGATTTGTCTTTCTGCAGCTGAAAAGATTATTTTGTTGTAACACATGGTTTTCCTTAGGACACTATAAAAGTATAAATGAGAGGGGGAAAAAAAAAGCCAGTATTGTCTTTGAGAAGTTAAAATCTGAGTTTTTAACCAAAAAAAGACATTTTTCTACCTTCACATATTTTTGTCCCAGTTTTATGAGTAAAAAGTACTAGAATTTTTTAAAATTATCTAAGAAATTGTTTATTTAAAGCTTACTATTCTACTTGAATAGGGTTTTAATACATTTTGTTTGTTTATATTATTATATATCTATTATTATATATTATATTAATTTATTTTTAAAAGCCCAAAACCAAAGAAAATCACATAACCATGATGTATCATTTAAATTATAATAATCTGTTACCAACATAGTCCCCACTGCAACTCAGTAAAAAGTGACATTGTATCTCTCAAATATGGAAAAAAAGTTTCAAATTAAACTTTCTTTTTCTTTATAAAAGAAGAAAATTCTGAAAGATCAAGATTCAATTTTCTTAATTTAGACATATCAAAATGTGTAAAGATTAAATGATGTGACAGAAACTGTGCAAGAAAAGTGATTGTGAATTTAAGTTAAAAAGAATTGTCTTGATTTTTTTCTTAGATATAATAGATATAATTTAGCATGTCAAATCCAAGAGAGTATGTATGCATAATGCAAGTTCATTAAATCATGTATATGCTCAAGTTTGGTCTGGATATTGGTGAAATTTATTCTCAAATTTTAAATTAGGTTAGTCAAGGATTTCTGTAAATCCCTTTATTAATCTCACAGCATCCTGGGACAGGCAGATTTCACAATTCAGGCTATGGGAACAAAACATCAGGTTTTCTCTAGTGACTCGTTTGTAAATGTTGTGTTTGCACCCATTCCAGGAGAATTCCTGCTGATTTTGGCCACTTCATCCATGAGGAAGATTGAAACAAAGGTCTGCAGCTTTGGGACCCTTCCCTGTGCAGAGACTTCCACGAGATGTTACAGGCTGAGCTGTGACCCACAGCTCCATTCCCTGATGTGTTCTCACACCCAGGAAGCTTTTTTGGGGTGTAATGCTGACTTTAGGAAACCTCATCCAGCTCTTCCATCACCCTTTAGAAGGGGTCAGGGAGCTGGGCTGTGTGTGAGACAGGAGATCAATCCCTTTCCTGACCATTAAAATCTCCACTTATGACTCACCTGGAGCCACTTTTGGTGAAAACAATTAAAATTTACCTCCAGCATCGAATCAATGACACAGCAACAAAGATTTATGGAGACAAAGGTAAGAGGTATGTGGGGAGGGGACAGAAGAGAAATGAAAGAACTAAGTATGGATAATCTAATTATCCTCAGATCAAATCCCAAACCTCTCTCTTTCCCTCTTTGTGTCTGTCTGACTTACTGTCAACATTTTCTTCATTTCTGTGCCCAGCAGCCTGTTCCTATTCCATGTGCTCAGGTTGCTGCATCAGGAAACAGCCTTTCCTTGGCAAAGTGTTCTGGTTTTAATGTCCAATCCTTTTCTTAAATCTCCCTGGGGTTCCATTTAGATTAAAATCCTCCTTTCTCCCACCAAACACTATTGATCCTTAATTTATTTAGGAGGCAGTTTCAGCACTCCTTCTTCCAGATATTGACTGCCCTTACTGCCTTGGAAATGACAATGGCACTTCAGAAAAATAGGTGCTATCTCTTGCACTTGAGTAGGCATTTGAAAAATATTAACAGCTCTCTCCCACTTGGGAAGACACGGAGTAAATCTCCTTTGGGAAGTTTTTTCTGTACACTGAACCTTGTATCTCATATTAATGTGAAAAGTCCTAATGATACATCTACAGAATTGATGCTTGTAGCTCATTACTGAGTGTTGGTTGAGACAGAAGTGAAAGCAAAAATATAAAATAGGTCTTAGTAAAGTTGACTAAACAGTCTTCTTAAGGAAGATTAAATAAGCCAGGTCTCTCAGTTACTTACACTGGGACCTGTACAAAAGCTGTTACAATTGCAATGTTAGCATTTATTTGTCTGAGATACCTGCTCAGACTCTGCTTCACAAGGCATAAATCCATTGTCCTAAAAAAGAGCTCATGAGAGAACAGTAACACCTGCAGGTTCGCATGTTCTGTCAGAAATCTTAATTACATCCTACCATGGTTATGAAACACTCTCTCATGTATCATCTGGTAGAATGCCAGTCCCCCATTTAATGGCACTTCCAACCCCAGAGATAATTCTAAGAACCATCAGAAAACTTCAGATGCATCACAGCTGACAGCAAATGACTGTGGAGCTGTATTACCCTGGAAACATTTAAAGGGGAGAAATTGTGTGTTCTTCAACAGCTGTAAACAGGAAAAATTGCATTTGAAAAAAAGTAACAGCTCTGCAGAATGGTCTGTCTATATTTTATATGGTCTTTTTTCCAAATCATTGACTGTGATCTCATTAATGTGTGTTAATGAACTACACTTCACAGTCTCCATATTCCCTGGATTTATGGATGAAGAGATGATTGAGGCAAAGAAAAGCCAGGAGTGTCCCCACCCCATGGCACAGAGAAGGACTTGGGTGTCTGAACACACAATGCATTGGCCATCTTTTCTGGATTCTCTTTATTTACACACACAGCTGGAAAAACAGACACCCTGACCTTTAAAAAAAATCCATAATGAAAATTTCCTTGGTGATTTCACTTTTCCTTAAATAAAAGGCAGCTTCTCTCCATGACAAACTCTGCTGGGTAATTACATTTGCTACAAAAAAATGTTTGTTCTCACCTATTGTTTCATGTGTTTAATAAAATAAATCAGGCCTAATGCAGTCACATCTCAGAGTGAATTCATCTCCTGGAAAACGATTTCATTTCCAGTTTAGACTTTCACTAAACAAGGATGTGGACTTCAATGCATAAAAGCAGCATAGATGGAGTCTGACACCAAAAATTACTATTAAGGTAATAGGCATAATGCCCCACTAATTTTAATATATTTATAGCAACTATTGCAACCTTTGCATAATAATTTTGGAAAGTAATAAATGTGCTAATATTTGGCTTGCAAGAGTAAAGCATTTTTTTCTAATTGTTACTGTGTCCTGATCAAGCACTTCAAACTGTCTTCTTTAACCCACACATCCTCTGACTGCCCCAGACTGCCCTCTATATGGAAGAAAATGAATTATTTCTTATATGTATGGTACTTCCTTCTTCTCTAAATACATCTGAGGGAATGTTTTACCCTCCAGCAGAAATAAAACTGGACATAAGCAAGAAAACATGGTCCTTTTTTCCCTCCATGTCTTTGAGTATTCATTGCAGATACAGGCCAACACCTCGAACATCACTTGCTACTCATTTCAGATCACCCATGTTGGATTCAACTGCACAATCAAAACATGAGTGCTGACTCACCCATCTCAATGACTGAGGGCTTTTATTTGTATTCTGAATTTGCTAAGGCAAGTATGAAATCAGAAGCTAGAAATTCCATTCATCTGTGCAAGAAAGGTACAAGAAGAACAAACCTACCTGTCCTGCAGCTTCTGGCCCACATCCACCTAGCCCATCTTGGACTTGATCTTAAAGATCTTTCCTAACCTTAATGATTCTACCTTTCCAATCAACAACCAGTATTACATAAAAAGTAAAACAATAACAAAGAAACCATATCTCAATAATCTCATATTTTGCCAATATGCAAAAAAAGGTACCTGATCCAAAGGAGACTTTGGTCATGTTCAGCACCACTTTGAGGAAGAGCAGGAACAGGATTCAAACCCATGCAATGAACATATAGTTTATTCCCAGATTTTAGAGCTTAAACCTAAATGGGGTTTCCCACTGGAATTAGATGCTCCTGTAACTTTGAAGGTCTTAATTTTAACTGTCATTTGGAGAATAAAGGTGATGTCTCATGTTATATGAATTCTGAGGATAAGCACACTAAAGATTACAAATAAAATCATGTCCTACAACAGTGGATTCCAACTAAGAATTTTGACAAAATGTATTTTTCAAACTCTCTGTTGCATTTCCCGCAGAAAGCAGACATTATTCTTCAGTCTCCATGTAAGAGGCTGAATTCCAAAAATGAAGAGGCAATCTGCAGCCCCTCGCTGAGCAGAGAGCCCTATCTGAACTGCAGCGTGCAGCAGGGACTTAAGAAGAACATACAGTCCAGTCGATGATAAAATGTTTGTTGCTACCTCCCTGGAAGTTGTAGAAAATCAATATCACCATCAGTACCAGGTGCACTGACTCTAACAGGCTCAGCTTTGCAGCAGACTTGGGTTTCTTATATTTAGTCTGCAGCCTGAGCAGGGAGGGAAATAAATGTGTGTGTGTGTCAGTGCCTTGTGTGTGTGCTTCTGAGGGAGAGGGGTGTGCAGTGAGCTGGAAACCAATTAAATTGTAGTGTTAGATAGGTGATGTAAAGGGCTCTGTAAAAGCAGGATAGTGTCAGAAGCTGGAGTTTATAAAGTACCTGGTATCCACTGAAAAATAATAACATTAAACATGTTCCAAACTAATTTACTTTTAGGGAGAATTGGAGTAAGAAAAGCAAAGCTTAAACAAAATGTCAAGTTCAGGCAACAAACCTGGAGGAAAAAATAAAAAAGTGTCATATCTGATGCTTAAAAATATGCCAAATAATACAAAAGAGCAGTTAATAATGAAAGGTTTGAGGAATACCAATACTAACTGCTAAACCTCACAGAAAATAACCCTAAAATGTTAAGTGGTTGTGATAAGGACTCTCATTGAGGAGATGGGAAGGAGGTGGGTGAAAAGTATGAGTCATACAACAAATTCTCCAAACTTCTTGCATTTACCATCAGCATCCTCAAAGCATCCTCTGATCCTCAAAATCCAGTGGGAGCCTTGGGCAGCTGCCAGTGGAAATGGGGCTTGGAATCCCAGCTGACCCCACTGTGCCCTTTGTGCTGCTGCACCTTCCCTTCACCCTTGTTCAGGGAGGGAGCTGCAGCTCCTGCTGCCTCCCAGCTGGTGATGTGGGAGGCAATAGAGGCATTAGGAGAGAGTTCAGAAGGATTTCACCTGCCTGAGGGGACAACTTGAACAGTCCAGCCTGGGGGCTTGACTGCCAATGGATGTCAATGGAGACATCGGTGCAGTCACCTCCAGAGGCTGAGTGAGGTTATTGGAAAACCAATTCCTCTTGCTTTTCATGGTTTCTCTCCTTTGTGCTCCTTCTGCTCCCGTAGTTTGCTCTAATCTCCTCCTCCCCTTCCCCAGTTGTAGCCCAGTCTAACTTTGACACCAGGAGAGCTGCAGCACCAGTCTGAGAGAGAAGCTTCACCTCTCAACTAAACTACTAAACTACTAAACTACTAAACCCATCAGTCAGGCACGACCACCACTTAATTTTCTAAGGAATAAATAAAATAAGACTCTTGATATGGCCCCAGCCTCACTATGTGAGGAGAAGGGAGGAAGAAAGTTTTCCTCAGCATGTTCAATCTTTACCTTGTAGAAAACAGGATGCCCAGTGGAAATATCTAAAACCAGCTTCCAGCTCTGCTTGTCCCTGGCAAGAAGCTGAATAAAAACTGAACCAGCACAGTCTCCCTAAGCAAAGTTTGAGTATTTAAAAAAAAAAAAAGGCAAAAAGGTAAAAATCCCCTTCAATATGGGCAGAACATACAGAGCTCTACACACAAGATAATCTCTGGGAATTACTGAAATTTTTTGCCATTAGAACAATTATTTGGAAGCAAAGCCACATTTATGCACATGCTAAAATCAAGGCAAGAAAGAGTTCTCTGTATAGGGACTAAATGGAGCTATAAGCAAACCAGTTGGAAACTATTTTTATATAGCCAGACTAAATAGAACTGGTTTCAATTTTTGAATTAAGAAATAATTAGGAAAAGATAAGTCAGCATCCCTAATTAGCCTTCTGCATTGAGTAGCAAAGACAAGTGCAGTAGGTTGACACTGGTCATTTTGAAATACAGGAACAGGATAAAAACTTCTTGCTATGAATATCCAGTTTTACCTGTTGCAATCTCATTATTTCCTAAAGGATTACACTGTCTAAGAAGTAGAGTTAAGCACTAAATTAAGCTCAAAGATATTGTCAAAATAGGGTGAAATTGCAGACAATATTGAAGCATTACCCTCTCCAGTTTTTTTTGTAAATATCAACAAATTTTCAAGGATTTTAAGAAGATTTCTTTCTTTTTCTCTTTCTTTCTTTCTTTTAATCTTTCTTTCTTTCTTTCTTTCTTTCTTTCTTTCTTATTTCTTTCTTTTCTTTCTTTATCTTTCTTTCATCTTTCTTTCTTTCTCTTTCTTTCTTTCTTTCTTTCTTTCTTTCTTTCTTTCTTTCTTTCTTTCTTTCTTTTCTTTATCTTTCTTTCTTTCTTTTTATCTTTCTTTCTTTCTTATTTCTTTCTTTTCTTTCTTTATCTTTCTTTCTTTCTTTTTCTTTCTTTCTTATTTCTTTCTTTCTTTCTTCTTTCTTTCTTTCTTTCTTCTTTCTTNTCATGGGTCCTGTCGTGGTGGCACTGGAGGAGCTTCCACAGAGTGCTGAACAGAAGCAATTAAAAGTGGAAATGGCAGGTTATAACTGCAAAACACCTTCAGAAGTTTTTGTCTTTTTAGGATATCTTAGCAGTAGTTTTCCCGTTGGGATATCCATTTAGACATCCTCTATGGATTAAAGGAATAAACAATCCCATTTCATTCCCACAGGTTTGAAAGCTGAATACCTGTCAACTTTAATGTGAAAATACAGGAAAAGAGAAAAAAATTTCCTTCTAAGTATAACACAAATCCATTTGGTAGCTCACTATTCAGCAATAACTACCCCATTCTGCATCTCTCAGCAAGAACGATGGGACTCAATAAGATTTCACCAAATTTATTATAATGATAGAATTATTGGAATAAGTCTACCAGAACACCTGAAGGGACTGATGGAGTATAAATACCATTTCCATTAGGAAGTAGGTATGAGTCAAGCTCACCTGCCAGCCAAAAAGCTCTCACATCTGCCTGGAATTTAGCTATGCTTGGTGCCTCCTGTTTGATTTTCCTGATAGTCAGGGTCGTTTCTCTGTGCATGACATACAGGCCTTTTCTTTTCTTTTCTTTTCTTTTCTTTTCTTTTCTTTTCTTTTCTTTTCTTTTCTTTTCTTTTCTTTTCTTTTCTTTTCTTTTCTTTTCTTTTCTTTTCTTTTCTTTTCTTTTCTTTTCTTTTCTTTTCCTTTCTTTTTTCTTTTCCTCTGAAATGAGTAGGTAGGGTTTTTTTATGCATGGTAAGGAATAAGACAGTCATCTTTCTGTAGAAAGAAAAGCATAATTCCTGCAATTTGACTATCATTACTTCAATATGGTTTGTATAGACTGCTGTAAGAGGCTGTCAAATTGCTGTTCCTTCATCAGCTCCATTTTGCATAAAAAGTAACAGGAAAATAATTCAGTGGGTCTTCTCTTTAGCTGTAAATGTTCTCAAGCCAGTCTTCCTCTCTCTTACACACAAATAACTAATTTAATAAAATACCACAAAGCACAACAGAGAAGAATGGGGGAGAATTAATTTTGAAAATACCTTTCTTTTGAGAATTTTTCAATGCTAAGACAATCTAAAGATCCATTGCACAAAAGCTGTTTGAAATGTTGTCTGGATAGTTAACCCCAAGGTCTCAAGAATTCATTGATACCTGAAAATTTCTCCTGAGTACAAAACTAAACCAAAATCAAAACAAAACGCAAAAGGAAAGCTATTGCAGTCTGTTCTTGAAAAATCAATTGTTGCAGTCTGTTGTGGAAATGAAAAATGAGAAGACTGTTTGAGGCAACTCTTAAATCTTCTCTACATCCCTGATCTCCAGGAGACTTCCCTATCCTGCAGGAAAAATTGAGTTCTGTATTTCCAAATGTATCACTGCATCCAAAAGGTATCAGAATATATTCTGGTGAACTGTGACCATTTTTCCAGGCATCTCAGATCATGCCAACATTGTTTATACCCCAGCAGTCTGTCTGCTGTACTCATGGTTTGACAAGATCTAAGTTGTTGGATAAAGGATAGGAACCCATGAGGAATAATTTCTTTAATGACATCTTCTGATTAAGAACTTAATTTGAGATCTGTCTGTTACAAAGTTATTAATCCACCTAATGTTCTTTGTTCATTCTATGTATGGAAAGTTTCTTTTATTCAAGTGACAGCCAGTCATATATCAAATGTTCTGAGAAAGCCAAACTTTCTCTATCACAAACAGACCTTTTTGGCTAGACCTGAAATTCTGTCAAATAAAACATGCTCTTGTTTTTAAAAAACTTCTTTGAAGCTATGCTGACATTAATCTTATGGGTTTTTTGCTTCTAGTTCTTTGCTGCTGGTGTCTGCCTCCATATTTTACTAGTTATGAGACTTTATCTAGAATAAATCAACTGATTGATGCAGTATATTTCTGCATACAATTCATTTTAGCCCTTTTCAATACTGAAATTAGTTATCTTCCAAACTCTGGAATTAAGACTTGGTTACTAACAAACATTCACGGTTCAGAGGGCCCTTTGGCTAAGTCCCTCAATGCTTGTGATCCATTATCTTGGTTTGCTAATTTATTAGGATTTGAAAGTTTTCTTTCCATCCTGAAGACCAGGAAAGCTCGATTGTCTTTTCCAGCAGGGACAGGCAGCCCGTAGATGGCAGAGGATGAGGGACCTGCAGCCTGTTCCTCATTCTGACTCTCTTTAGGGGGATATCAGTGGGTGCCACCATTAGTGACCATCCACTCTCCCTACATGAGCAGTGCCAGCTGTTTTCACACTTCTACTTCTCAAGCTTTTCCTGGACAGGTTCTACCCCTTCCCAAACTGAGCAAACCCTGCCCTTGCCATCAACATTTTCAGTTCATTTGCATCTGACAGAAGCTGCTGCCCTATCAGTTGTCTTAATTTTCTGCACAAACACAAGCAGTTCTCCCTTCCTGCGATGTCCAGACCGGGGCAAAGGCAAATCTGTTTTTAAAATGTCCTGTATCATAATTTTTTAATGATAATTATGCCTGTGGCAGTTCCCCACTTCCTTTGGTTTCATTTGTAACATTCCCACATTTTGTTGTTGGCCACAAATTCCTTGCACAAAACAACCCTGACCAGGCAATAATCACGCGTTAGTTGCAGAGCTGCTATATTTAAATTAGTGATTAACATTTTACTGAGAATATACAATTTTCCCTTGCTACAGACTGTGCTCTATTTCTGATGTTTTGAAATCTAAGAAGGTTTTGTCACTATGTCAAATTAAAACACCTCAGCTAAAATTGCTCTGTGTAACACAATTTTTGATGTGGTTGAGGTCATTTGAGAATAGGGAGTCCACAATAAATTCCAGCCCCCAGCAATTCCATTACATACAACTTTAATGAATTAGTATTTAGAGTCCTGTAACTCTCAGTGGTCTGTGATTTATGAACATCTAATACTGACCCCAGCAACTTTCCTTGCATTCTGATTTTAACAGTCATCAGCTCCATCAGATTTCCTTTCTGAGTATGGTGCTGGCAGCAATGCACACAGGCTTGCTCTTGACAGGCAATTTGGGGTTTTTTTCCGTGCATAAAGGATTTCCAGCTTAGATTTCATGCCTGAGAATTCAAACACGACTGGCCTGTTTTAGCCTTCTCTGTGTTGTTTGTTTACAGGTCTTTTGACCATGGAGAGATTTAAATTACCACATTCATACAATCTGTTTTCTCTATATTTGACCTAATATCCCTTGGTCAAAACTATCTATCTAGTGCCATTTAAAGACTCTGTTTTTTGTATTTTATGACTCTCTTCCTCTCTATATTGCAGGAAAATAGGTTTTCTGGGAAATTCATGGATAGCCTGGGTATTTTTAACTTTCATCTTTTTACCCAGATCAGTCAAGCTTTCCAGACTGTGAGGAGCTGTGCCAGATGCTGTGTCAGAGTCCAACACAGATGGAGCCAAAGGTAGCCTGTTTTCAGTCCCACAGTCCTGCCAGTCCCTGAGTCAGTGTTTGCTGTCACTTCCAAAAGGGAACGAATTCTCTTGATATCCTCCCAACTTTACACCAAATCCCATCCTCTTCCCCAGCATCCTCTCCTCTGTGGCAATTCCACTTGTGGATGCTCTGTTAGTGATATCTGCACTTCATTCTGCTTTGAGTTGGGTTTTGCCCACGTCAGCCAGTAAAGACCTCTGTGCCAAGAGCTCTCCCCACATCCCTTCATTAACAGAATTGTGCCTCCAGAGGGGGAACCAGGCTGTGACTCACTGCAGCATCTGCTGTCCCCATAAGGAATGGGAATGGCTGGCTGGCTGGGTAGGTGGTGGATGGATGGAGCCAAACAGACAGAGGAGTCTCTCAGTCCCAGTGACAGCTTCTGAACCTGCCATCTCCCAGCTTTCATACCCTCTGCTGGCAGCTGAGCTGGGGATCTGACCCATCAATATATTGCACTCATACTGAAGTTCCAGGACAGAAGAAGGTTGTGGAGCTTCTGGCAGTCATGTCTCCTTCAATTCCAGCCTCTCCCTGGCACTGCTCAATGGGAAGTTAAATGAAATTACATTCCTTGTTCTCACACTTCCCCTTGTCTACACTGTCAGTAGTGAGAACCAGCATACAGGACACAAGGACAGTAAGAACTGCTGAAAAAATATTCCTATTATTAAAAGAGATTCTTATTGAATTATTGAAAGAATTTATGAAGAGGCTGATGGATAAGAATCACTTGAAAGATAAAGTATGGGACTTTCTACGGGCACATGAGAAGCCCTAACCCACATAGAGCATCAGTGTCCGAGCATTACTGACAGCCAAAGAAAACCTCTTCCAGTTCAACAGACTGAAATAAAAACTGGACATCAGCAAGACTGAAAAAATTGTCTAGAGTTATAGCAGTTAATATTAAAGGTTCTGAGAAGTTACTGAGCACCATCCTTTAATTTTAATATAATTTTGGATATTAGATATTAGCAGAAGACGCAATGTAAAGAGCAGATCATTACACTTCTGCCCAGTGTGAAATTCTTGTATCTTTTTATGGAATATCTAGTCCTGTGTTCTGCAGGACCCTGGTTCTGTACTGGACATCTTAGGTTTGGGCATATATTTCTTTGCTAACTTGATAGCAAATCTTCCCAGCTGTATGAGAAACAGCACTGACAGGCTTTAAAAGAGTATTTTGCCATAGCAGGAAATCCTTGAAAATTGAATTTCTCTGTAATTTTTTCCTAGAAGATGCCACCTTATGGGGGCTAAGAGTACAAAAAAACAAAGGTAGGAGTAAAATCACAGTCTTTTTGTTTATTTCTTTGGGGTTTTTTGTTGGGTTTGTTTGCTTTCTTTGTTTTGTTTGTTTGTTTGTTGGGGTTTTTTGGGTGTTTTTGTTTTTGGTTTTGTTGTTGTTGTTGCTTGTCTGTTTGTTTGGTGTTTTGTTTGGTTTTTGTTTTTTCAGGAAACCACACCTTGTACACTTGTAGTTCCATCTCCACTTCAAACTGGAACAATCACTTAAGAAGTTCTCTATCAGAACACAGCAAAGTGACAAGCAATGATCACATTTTCCATACCCTAATTCATGATGTTGTCTTGAGGTTTGTTCTTTTCTCCCAAAATTCAGAGGTCACTGGATGACTGATAACCAGTGCTAGTAAAAAAGCCTTTTATCCATGTTCAAACATCTAGTGTTTCTATCTAGGCTACAGTGTACAGATTAAATGGTGAAACCATGGATAAACAGACTCCATATCTTCTGATTAGATTTTTAATAAGTCAGAAATTTGCTTCTTTTCTTAGCGAATTTGGACAAACTTGCTAAAATTAACAAAATTGGATATTAACCCAAACAAGAGAAATTGTTTTCAATTATGTGAGCAGATTTATCTTGTACATTCCTTGCATCTGATGAAGTGCTGTATCTTTAATATAAAATATCTGCTTGGTCAGAGCTGGGCTTCTTTCCCTTGAATATAGGCTGTGGGAAACCAGTCATGTGTTCTGTTCAAAGCTTTTTACATTATTTGCAAAATTTTTCCTTATAATAAACCCATAACATCCACAGAAGGTGAAAGAAATACTGTTGGGTGGAAAACATTTTGAAACTTCTGCATTTTATGCAGCAAAGAAAAATGTCTTTTACAGCTGATACACTGGGCTCATAATTCAAACTGTCCCTCATTACAGACCTAAGTTTATCATCCATCCCACACAGACTTCTACTCTATCCCAATTTTTCTACTCAGAATTATTCACATCAGAAATGTGGGCCCATGAAATGCAGGGCAGCAGAAGTGTTATTTATGCTGAAGGAACGAATCCCACTTCTTATTTCAGCTTTCTGGCTGTGGGTTTATTGTGTCCTCCCTCTCGGGGCTGAGTCCCAAATGCTATCTCACATTTGCACCCAAGTACATCCACAACGGGGTGTCTTTGCCTCTGGGAGCTTGAATTAATCCACCAGGACTCAGTCATAAAGTACTATAAAGAGCTGGAGGCTTTATTGACTCCAAGCTCTCCGGCTGCATTTTTGCCATGTGAATTATTTAAAGTCCTTTGCAAGCTTCCCTGGGGCCTTTGCAAAAGGAACTCACAATCACCTTCAAATATGCTCTGGCCAACCCTCTCTTCTAAACCTGCTTTCTCTAAACATCCTGAATTCTGGCAGCATCTTCCCACCTCTGGGAGGGGACTGGAGCCCAACAGTCAAAATTTTCAGACCTCTCTGCAGCTAGAAGTAATTATTATGTTCTAAATGACTGGCTTTTTTTTTCCCAGGACAATAGAAAATATATTCTAATAATTATAATTGTTCAGATGCCCTGTCATACTTCTATACACAAGATTTATCTTCATAAGGAATATGACAAGTGATGCTATTTCAGAATTGCACATACATGGCTTTATACAGTCACACAGGTTCAAGCATACTTGATTTTAGTTAATTTGCATTAAACCTATTTAATAAAGCTCTCATAATTCAGAAATTGTTTCAGAATAACAATAAGATTTTCATTTCACAGTCTTTTTCAAGAACAATTTCTCCATTAAAATCAACTCAAAATTATATGGGGCACAGGAATTCATTATGAAAGAGTTCTGTTAATGGACTCTGATGATTACTCCAAACAATACTTCTGGGAAACTTGGTTCCCAAAAGCTTTCAGCTGATGAATCCAAGAGTTCAGTCTGAATATTATCTGTAGGAAATACAGAGATAAAAAAAAGCTTAAACACCGCCAATAGACAAATGAATTATGGCTCTAATTCTTTTTTCCATTATATTTCAGTGAAAGTATTTTTAATTTTTTTCTATTCCTGTAAACTTAAGCAACATTTTTGTTGTTGTTTATGGCTAATAAGGAAATCATGTTGTAACACATCCGCCAATTCAGGACACAGCAAAGAAGCAAATCTACCCTGGTTTAGCATCTCTGTTTCTACATTTCCCTCTGCATCACCTGGGATTTTATCACCCCCATCAACCCCCCAGTAGAGTTTCTTCCCCTGTCCATATTTACAACTTACACTTTGAATAAACAACTTTATTGAATATGCCTGACCTCTCTTTTTCCATCTTCCTTTCTTATTTTCAATTTCTGGCTCAGCCAGGATTTACTTAATGAGTTCATCCAAGTCTTACCAGGAAAAACCTGCCTTGCCTTGTATTTTTTATGCACCACTCACAGTGACAGCCTTAATAAATAATAAGAATTGATAAAAAACCCACACGATTACCCCAGCTCTTTTCTTGAGCTAACAACTGTGACATAAGCCACCAACAACATAAGAAACCACTTTATACACCAAACAGTCCTGACATTAACTTCCCAGCAACAAATAATTATCTAAATAATTTGTAAAATTGTCAAGCAGCAAGCTGCCTTTTCTTTTGCAGCTCCCACTTATGTGATGGAATTTCCATTTGCAGCACAATGCAATATTTAAATTGAAGTGTCCTGGATGCTTGTAAGATGCTACTGTTATCCTGAAGGGAGATCCTTACCTGATGCACTTTACGATTTCTTTCTCCTTTGAAGTTAATTTTAGATAACACCAGATGAGATCTAAATACAGTTATAGTAGGGCTCAAACCCGGCACAATGAGAAACCTTCCTATTGTTTCAGAAACTACAGATTTCCTTCTTCCCATCCAAGAATCCATGGTACACAAAAGTGCACTTCTCTAGGATAATGGTAGTTTCACCTGACAAGGAAGGTGGATTTTTTGAAATTCCAAGACTTCATGGAATTCTATATTAGGACCAAAGTTAAATTGCAAAGTCAGGATGTGAAATTCAAAAGCAAGATCTCATTTCTTCCTAAATTGAGACAATATGATACTGCTGTCCCTAGAGACCATGTTCAATTAAATCTATCATGAGGAAATTGCTTTGTACTATATATTTGCAGTAATTTACTTATTTTCTCTTTAACTTAGGTTCTGATTCAGGAAAAGAGATAAGTTTGATTCTTACTTCAAAATTGGAATTTTTATCATAATTGAAGACAAAGAACCCTGTAATTTGGCAGATCTATATTTACTTTATAAAAACCCCCAGTTTATAGATTGTCAGAATATTTCACACTGATTCTCAAAACAGCCTTTTCAGTTTTCTGAAAATCATTTATAACTGTGAAGAAAAATCAATCTCTCCTTTATACATTAGACTCAATTAAAAGGTAGAAGATTTTTAAGTCTTCCTCTACTGTAGTTTCTTGGATCACAAAGATTGCCAGACACTGACCAAACAAGTATTAGGACTAAACAAACCAGTGGGAAGATATTTCCAGTTCTAACATTTTTCTGGCTGTTGAACTCTACATCTGCAGGAATATATGGATTATTTTTCTAATAACATATCTGTATCTGGGAAAACTACCAGGGAGAGTCTCTGCTTGAAAGTATAAACAAATAAAAATAAAGTATTGTGGGGAGTGTTTCAAAGGTCATAAATGGCACAATACCAAAGCCTTCATGGGGAATCATCAGTCAAAGTGAAAAAAAAATTAAAATCAAACAATTCTACCCATTTCCTCAATATTTGCCTCTTTTCCTAAAAAATCCATCCTCACACAAGCACAAAACAGCTCATAAATATTACTGAGGTCTCTTGAAGAACAGGCCTTATTATCAGAACTTTTCCACTTTTCTCTATACCCCTTACTCCAAGGACGTGCCAAAATAGGAACCCAGAAATCTTTTAAAAACTTTTTGTTTCTAAAAATTACCAGAATTAGGTTTACCTTTTACACAGAGAGGGGCATCTATCAAAAAATTATTTGCACCTAAGTTAGAAAGCAAATTTCTTTGGTCCTGAGTAGCAGTAAGGACAATAATTCAAGTAAGGACAATAATGGCAAAGGCAAAGCAAGATTGGTTCATAGCTTACAGATGAAAAAACTCTGATTTTATTTTGCTGCTGTGTTCTCCCCACTTAATGCCTAAACAAGACACAGGAACAATCTGATCCCTTCTTCTGCCTGAATAGTCATATCATGTTCTGACAGTGGATGCCGCAAATTCTGCAACTGCTTTGTCTTGCATTTGCTTGAATTCAGAAAAAACAATCCAGATACTTCACTAAATAAGCATATGAGTTCAGTTTCTGAGTAAACAGTTAATCAGTAAATAAATTGAATTAGTTCAAGCTTCCTGCATCATTACACCTTAATGAAATCAGGATAATAAAAGTCCCATGAGGTTACAAAAGTTTAATTTAATAAACACTGAATTCTGTAATGTTCTCAATACTCTCAGGATCATTTACACATTGAGTTTTTGCCCCAATAGTGCAAGTGGTGGTGTGTCATTCCACTCCCTTTTAGGATATATAGAATCATAGTGCCACAGAATCACAGAATTGTTTAGATTGGAAAAGATCTCTAAGATCATCAGATCCAACCATCAATCAAACACTGTCAAGTCCACTGCTAATTCATGTCTCTAATCACCACATTTGAACATTTATTGAACATTTCCAGGGACAATGTATAATTCACATGTTTAACTCCTAAACAAAACTTATCCTTTACAAACTCCCTGCCTTTATTCAGCTGTTCAGTGAGCTTTCATTGGGCCTACACAGCTTAATATTCTTATAAGTGAAGCACTAAGAGTGTATCTGATGATAAATTTGCATAACAAAATGGAAATGTGAGTTCAAATTGGAAAGGCAAAAAAATAAGTGATCAGAAATTAAGAAACCATACTGATAAAGCCAAAGCCTGAATCTCTCAGTAAGAATTCACTATCAAATCACACTGAAAGTACCTATTGAACAGCACATAATCTCATTAACTAAAAGTGAAAATTACACTTAATTCTTACTCTCTGAAGGTGTGAGTTACAATAAATCCTAGTGACATAGCTGTGCATGGGTCCAGGAGCTGGGATCTATTATAATCTATTTAACCTCCGAGAATCTAATTTCCACTTGAAATAATAAAAAAAA
>VXBI01008166.1:275851-354739 GCA_013397375.1 Toxostoma redivivum | reverse complement strand
AAAAAAAAAAAAAAAAACTTAAATACATTGACCTCTAATACATTCAAAATGTTGGAATAAATCAAGTAGCAGAGTTAATAATTGATTCTTTACTAATGTGCTGCTATGAAAGGAAGGAATTCATACGCTTAATGCTATCCCTAATTTGAAGCTCTAATAGTCCATTCTTCATATTGCTCTTCCTGCCAGCTTCTAAGGTAAACCTTCTTAAGCATTTTGGAAAGGGACTATAGATGGAGTAAAATAAAAGTTGTAGTTGCAGTGCTGTGATCTGAAAGGAACATAACTCACCACTTTGTGCTGTATTTTCCACATCAGACAAATGATATTTGGGATTTACCTTGTGACAGAAACTAAAACTGGAGCTTCATTGCAGCATTGTTATAACAAGGCATCACACTTAAAATAGCAAAAGATTGAAAGAAATCAAGCCACACTCTGCCCATTTTTGAGGATGGAGTATGGCATGCACAGACAGAAAAAAACTGTACAAAAGTCACACTAAAAATGTGAGACAAAGCAGAAAGTGGAGACAATGTGTTCCAGCTGTTAATCAAGCTAAATACACATCTTCCCTCCCTCATCGGTTCAGTGCCTGAATTTCTGCACAGCAAATGTAAAATGTGCCTACTCACAACCATTCCATTGCAAAGTTCCAAGAGCCACTGACAAAAGATAACCAAGCATATGTGTTGTACTGGTTTGAAAAAGCAAAATTAGTGAGATTTTAAGCCAGTAATACAATTTTAATAGGAAAAAAATAGAATACATGCAATAATACAAAATAAGACCACTGACAGAGTCAGAATACAACCTGACACCCTGTCAATCAGGGTGTTGGTACAGTCCCATTAAATGGTGGCTGCATCCTCCTGGATGACAGATGTGGTTCTGTTGAAGCAGTGCTCCTGTAGAAGGTGCAGTTTTCCTCTGAAGGTCCAGCGATGATGTGGAAAAGCCTGGTTTTCTCCTCTGGAATCCAGGGGAAAAGGCTGCTTTGCTGTTTCAAATCTCGGTTTTTATTTAGGTGGGAAAGGCATGGCTCCTCCCCGTGGCTGGAGCATCTCCCAATGGGATGATGTAATCTTATCAGTGAAGCAGTGGGGCTTAATGGCCCATTAACAGAAGATATCTCCCATAGAGATAAGGATCAGCCCTTCTCTTGTTTCAACAGTTGGTGACAGAATACATTTTGAATTGTAAACCAGGACAATCTGTGAAGGAGGCAATTTTCAGTGTAAATAATAAAGAGTCAGAAATGCAATATTATGCTGTATTTATTTTATATTTTTATCATGGTGAATGGGAGAGAATATATTTTGGAAAAACTTCCTTTTCATTAGACACACTCTCAGGATTATTCCCAAGATATTTAAGAAGGGAAGGGGTTGTCTGCATTGGTTCTGCAACTGAGTTAAATGTCAAAATGTGTTGGGATGCAGTCCCTGTGATATCCTTGTGAATGTAGCACTGCCACGAGTTATTTGGGCTGCTAACTTTGACAAGAAAAACATTTTCAACATGTAAATGTCAATAGAGGTTCCAATTGCTACATTTTCTGGCTGAATAGGAACACAACATAGGTAAAATCAATATAGATGTATTCCAACATATGTACATTTATATTCCAGCAAAAGCAAAGTGAGGAATTAATTCTCTGCTCCCTGTGGGCAGACAGGAGTTCAGCAAACTCCAGGAACACTGGGCTCCACCACACATAGTGGTGATGGCAGAGCTGGGTTTCTCAGCTCCTGGCAAAAAGTTAGTTTATGTAGCCTAGTGCTCTACTGCTACAATCATCACTTTATACCATTGGTATTTAATTAATTGAAGCATTTTACCTTCTAGTTTGATTTCAACCTCTTTAAAAGTCAATGTTTTCAGTGAATGATCAAATTGTATCATGAGCTAAAGTATATTTCTGATTAGTATAATCTAAATGTTATTTCCTGCATAAAGAGTCTGAGTGTAGTGTCATTCAGCCCACAATAGCCACTTGTCACTCTTAATAAAAATACCTGAAAACATATAAAATTATCAGTAGATTCATGATCCTTGACAAAGGATCACAACATAAACCTGCATTTCTGGTTTACTTGGAGCTAATTAATTCCGACTTTCCCTCAGTTATGCTGCCTTGAGATCCAGGTTGTTGGGTCTAATATCACAGGAAGAGCTGTCACACTGGTGTTTTAAGTTTAACTCTACTGAGTGAAAATGAGGCACAGAGACAATGCTGGGAAGGTCTGGAGTGAGGATTTCCTGAAGAATGCATGGAAGTGTGAGACAATCACGGATTCATCAAAATGTTTAGGTTGGAAGGGCCCCTCTAAGGTCACTGAGTCCAACCCTGGACCCAGCACTGCCAAACACAGCACTGAACCCTGTCCTAGGTGCCAAACACAGCACTAAACCCTGTCCCCAGGTGCCACATGCACACAGCTTTTAAATCCCTCCAGGGATGGGGACTCCAACACTGTCCTGGGCAGCTGTGCCAGGGTCCCACCACCCTTCCAGGGAAGAAACCTTTCCTAAATATCCAACCTAAACCCTCCAGGTGCAACTTGTGGCCATATCCTCTTACAACAGCATTGACAGACATCAGCACTCAAGCCCAGATGCCAAACATGCAGATGAAACAATTAGCCATGAAACATTCTCAATCAGGACCTGACCTGATGATCCTGCAGAGAATAACCTTCAGTATGGACAAGGCAGTCAGGTGTGTGGGACTGTGGGTTTTGAATTCCTGACTACTGATGTCCTCTAACAGTTAATCTGTGCACATAATTTCAGAGGGTTTGTCTTCCTGGAGCTTCTCTAAAATAAAGGTTGTACCTGAAGTCTTTTTTTCAGCAATGCAAAGAGTCATAGGTTGACCCTCTGTTACTCATTCATGTAAAGGTCTGTTCCCCAACATGAATTTTTGCACTCAGACATTACTTCCTACTGCCCAGCTGAGAATGTCTGTTCCTAATTAAATTAAATCTACTACTGTATCTAAGAAATAGCGTCTTTATATTCTTTGCCTCCCTGCTGTCTTTGAGGACTGAGAGATAAATAATTTTGAATTGATACTTATCAAAACTTCCTAATAGTATCATTAAAATTCTTTTCTTTGTCTTCTTTTTGTTTTAATCCTTTATAGGATTCAATTTCCTTTGCTAAAGCCTATGACCTGCAAAATTAAAGTGGTGAAAAAGGGATATTCATAACCTGATTTCAGGTGATTTCACATTCATTTGCTTTTTTGAACTTGAAAGCTAGGGAGGATTAATGTAGATTCAAGTTTGTTAGAACACTTAACACATTGCATAGAGAGCTTTGCTTTGCACCTGCCTCTTGAAACAGTTGATTTTTTCCTGCTACATGTCCTAAATATGCACTGTGATTAAACACCAGCCAGCACCAGCATCACACACCACTCATTCCTCATCAGTGAGGGAGAGTCTTGGAAGGGTAAAAGGTCAGATACCCCAGTTAGAGTCAGCTAAAAGAGATACAGTACATTGGCATCTTCCAAGGAAAAAGTGATTTGGAAGTTAAAACTCTATGAAGTATAAATGCAGTTATCTAGGAACAGATTGCTAATTACTTATACAAAGGAAATCAAGTTGGTCTTCATAAATCAGCAGCAACTGTGTCTGTTTAGGGAATTGAAATAATAATCCCATGCTCTATTTATGACAACATGCCACTCTTTTAAAGAAATGCTTCTATAGACCTATGGGTAAATATTTGGAAGTTATTTCAGCTTGTAGCCAGAGCCATAGCCTCACTGTTCTCCTATGAATGTGTACATAAGATGCCACAGCTGCTGTTCCACAGTTATCCTTGCAGTACTGCAGTAAACTTTTATTATTACATGTGTCATTACTTCATAATTCATAGGCAGACCTGTATCCTGTTACTTCTTAGGAGTTTATATAATGAAACCCATTTGCTCTGCCTTGCTTGATCAATATTTCAGCACAGTCACACAAGTCATTGACTTTTCTCCCAGAATCATGCAGAAGGTGCCTAACTTAGGGGACACTAGCTCAACCATGCCAAGAAAACTGAGCAGGTTGGTGCCAATCTTTTTTATTCTTTTTGAGCAATCCATTCCTCTGATGACTCTTCCAAACAATCTGGGCTGGTCATAAAAGCAGCAGCTGGACTGGTCAAGGTTTAGACGACAGTGCTCCTTCCTTTCCTTTTGAAAACACCTCCACAGTATTCTCATTGTGACTGCTGGATGTCAGAATCACTGCAATGAGCAGGAAATGCTAAGAGGACACAGTTCCAATGGAAGGCACATTCAGAGCCTTACAGAAAACAGAGTAGAATCTCTGCTCTAGGACTGCAGTAGATTTTCAAGATTTGGAAGCTGGAGTTGGAATTTTGTAGAATACAGACAGCAGTGGAAGACAGAAAGTGAAAATGCATGCCTTCCACACCAATCCTTTGTGAAAGTTATCATAGAGGAGATTCCTCTAAAGCATTGCAGACACTGTATAATCAGAGGGAGGAGCCTTTGCCATGCCCACCCCAAAAGAACTGCCAAGCAAGGACACCAGGAGAAGATGACTTTATAATGCTGAATGGTTTTATCTGAATTTCAATAACTCAGTGATAACGTAAATTATATTAAAGTCTGCAGCAAGTGGATGAAATATAAAAAGAGCCAATATTCCACAGAGGATGTGATAAAGTCTCTAGATGAAATTAGCTCTGCTTGTTACTGATATAGATATTTAAAATGGCTGGTAAGGCATAGGAGAGGTGAGGAAAACAGATGGTTCTAAAAAACATGAGAAACAACACAACAGGGGACAGGAATAGGATGCAAGAACATGAGAACCAAGACTCCCTTACAACAAAAAAGGTCTTCTAAGACTTATCTTAACATGGCCCTAGGTCACCATTGAAGAGTATCTAAGTCTAAAATCCCAGAAAGTCTTACTTAGGTAAGAGCTACAATGACCAGCTTAAGAATTTAGTGGATTTTTTTTGCCTTTGTTCATTGGTTTTGAGAATAATTTACAAAAGAGCAAAACTGGGACTTCTGTGCAGGACAATACAAAGCAAGGATCAAGGCACTGCACAAATACAACTTGCTAAGGAATACTGTGCTGCTTGAGATGCTTTGTCTCAAAAAATGCAAATCAGACATGAGATTAATTTAACTGGGATTGTTGCTTCTTACCCTCAGAGTAAAACAGCTGGAGCACATTGATGAACCCAGCCCATTTCTGCCCATATTTTATAACCATCATCTACTTCATCTGCTTCCACAGACAGTGGTTTTGGTGGGGTTTTATACAAGAAACTTTCTAGGTCTTTATTTGATTTTAGACTGTTTTCACAGTCCGAAGAGTATCCAGTCCTGGAAATGCATTTTTCCTTCTCTGCATATGCATTTCAACATGTTTGCACTTGTCATTTGCTAAATGCATTATGACACACCATGGCTGCAATTCCCTGAAGAATTGCTCCTATGATAAAGTGATTTAGAAAGCAGCTGATCAAGGCACTGGGCTTGTTAAGTTCCTAGTAATAGCTAACTCCATACACTCCAGAAAGGTAACAGCAGATGTTAAAATGGGTTATTGCTGCTGGATAAGTACAGTTTGCAAAAATAATTTCCACTAACAGGCTTCCAGTTTTCAGTTGCCAGCACATTTATTCTGGTTATAAAATACATACATAATGCTTTTGTAAAAATACATTTGGTGAGCATGCAACCACTCCAGAGTTCTTTGATCATTGTGTTACCATCAGGATGAATTTCTGCTTAGTCCAGCTGTCAGAGCCTCTTGGGACTGTTTAAAGAACAATGAGGCATAGCTTCATCTTAAATGAATCTGTTTTAAAATAAGGAGATACCAGGGGGAACAATTCTTCTCCACGACCTAATTGCACTTCCCCATTCATAACTCCTACAGTTAAGCCTGTGTTACTGGCAATCAAATGCTGCTGTTGAGTGTGACTCCAGGGTGCATCCAAAGTGACTCCAAAATTAGTGCACAACTGCTGCAAAACAGTTCCTGTCTTGGAGAATGAAATCTGAGATGCAGATGAGGATTTATGTACCACCATGCTCAATATTAGAAGCCCTAATTTTAGAGGACTTCACCTTCATTACCCACATGAGGAATCTGCTTGGGCTGCCAATTGAGAAAACCTTTTTGATGTGCTCACCAAGGGGAGCTTAAACAAAAGGAAGCAGGGCATCCTCAGCCATGTGGGCAAATGCCTCCTCTGTCTTACTGTGAGACTCTGAAGAAAAGATAAAGCCTCATGCCATTTCACCAGTATTTCATTATCAAAGACTACAGGATACAGTAAATTTATTTAACAACTACTACAAATTAGCACAGCTATAATTAAGCGCGATACTTCAAACATTATGTCTCACCACAGGGGACTGTAAGTCCTTGTGTTGCTTCTTGATGTTATTAGGTCAAAACCTGCCTCTTCGGTTTTCTTCTTCACTTTCTTTTCTAATTACTAAATTTTTTATAGACTCCTAATTATAACTGTGGAAAGAATTTCTCTGTTGAAGTAGAGGCACTTTCTAATTCACCTCTGTAAACCTTTATTTCTCACTTCTTGTGGCTTGCAGTGTCATATCCCCTGCTCTTTTTTCTTCAATTGTCTTTAGTGTTGTTATTTGTTAGAGATTTTTATCCCCTCAGTTTCCAGAGAACCATTCTCTGGCTATGTAAAAGCAGTCAGACAATTCAAGTTACTCTGTATTAGAGTGCAAGCAAAAACTTTTTTGACTTTTAAGTTTTTTTGCCTAGTTCTTTCCCTCTCAGCCCTACACCTGGTTTACTTTAGATCCTACACTGAAAATAGGTTACCTTTTAAATCCAATCACTTTCCAGGACTTTAGTTCAAATAGAAGATGAGTTTTTTTGTCACTACTACTACAACAGCACAAACCATTTACTAAAGGAAGGTCTTTGTGATCTACCTTTCCATATCACAGCAGCAGATGTGCCTTTCTTTTAAAGAAAAAAAATAGAAGGAAGTGTGAGATGCTCATCAAAAACAAAGACAGAAGGAAGATAAGTTCAAGTATAGGTGTAGCAAAGAGAATCCATATCTACTCTAGCCTGTATTGAAATTGATCCCTGACCATCAACCCACTGTTTATTTTTAAACCACACTCAAACACAAAAGGGAAAATAATTCTAGCAGGTGAATTTCCTACAGCATGACAGTATCCCAGAGGCAGGATGTTCACATCCATGTTTTTAGTGACACAAGAGCTTTGAGGGTCTAGTCATGACAAAAAGCAGAACTTTAGAGGCTTGGGAAAATAACCATTGAAAAATAGAGTTGAAGAACATGTGGGGTAAAGTGGCAGCTGAACTTCAGGATTGCAGTTTTGGTTTCAGATAGTCAAAACTGGAGGTGGGCTGGAGCTTATGAATGAGGGAAAGAGAGCAGGAGGGAAAATAAATACATACTATTTTTATATGCCTGTGACATTAAATAATTGCAAGAAATATAGTAAGTGAATTCCATCCATCTGTCCCACAAACCACCATTAGTCAGTAGATTTTTTATAAGTCTCCTATCAGAAGAGGGTGTTGAGACTTTTTCTTTCCCCTTCTTTTTCCACTTTCCCTTTATGGATCACACAAATGAATCACTATTTTTCCAGCTATTCTCATTTGTTCTCCAAAGAAGCACTTCATACTTCTTAATTCCAATTTTAATTATCTCTTTAGGAAGACGCTTCACTATGTGTGATTTATTGTACACAGGAATTAAAAAATAGATAAAGTGCATTACCTAATTCTTTCCTTCTTGCATTTTCCTACACTGAATTGCAATGTAGAAGGTGAAAATTGATAAGAGTCTTGCAATACATAAAAAATTTGGAGCCAGTCACCCAATTTCTTAATGTACAAATTGACTGGGTTTTTTTGAAATAATACATTAAAACAGTAAATTGTCTGTTGCAAATGTTAATAACCAAACTAATATATTAGTAGTCAATGTGCATATGCAAATACCAAAAATACTATATTGTAGTAATATACACCATATATTACTATATTCTCACCTACTTTTAGCCCAAAATATAGATAATTGACAATACTTACAATTCCAGGTCTCATAAGTAGGTACATCACTTCTTATCTTTCTGCTTATCTTTTTTTTTTTTTTTGATTTAGCTTTAAACTGAAATACTAGATGGTTGTTCTACCACTTAGATGTTTTCAAGCAAATATATATCCTATGTAGAAAATGGAGATTTTGATTAAAAAATATTTTTTTGAAATGAACTCAGGAAAACAGGGAAAGAATAGCTCTTGGCAATAAGTAAAATCTTATCTAGCTCTCAAAAATCTAACTAATGTGTATTTCTGTCTTGTGTTGATGGAGGCAGAGGAGATGATCTGGTTATTTGACAATAAAAATCTTTTCTCCCCCTTTAATCTGTAAATGATCACAGTTTAGCCACTTCATTAACTCCATGTTTTGAATATTTTACTAGAAAATTTCTCCAAGCTATTGCTACACCAAAATTAAAAACTTGCACTTGACCTAGAATGTCTTTTAGGAAGTCATTAATTTTCAGTCCAAAGATAAACTGTAAGAGTTGTTGTTCTGATGACTAATGATGCTAATTGTTCAACTTGTGTGTTTTATACAGTTTCTTATACTTCTTTTTTCTTCTGATGGACTAAAGTGCCCTTCACTTTCTGAAGCCTCAGAGGATGAATTTACATAGAACATCAGCAAGTCCTCTCTTAACCTTCATTTGCTGAGTTAAATGCTTGGATGTTTTATGTATTTATTCATTTTTTACTGTTAGACTGCTTTCCCAGAAGAACTATAGCTTTCTCTTTTTCTGAACCTTTTTCATTCAGCAATGCTCATTCTTTACTACTTTCTGTATAAGCAATAACTTTTTTTTTTAGTCATTATTGCCATGGTTTTGCACAGAGCATTGTATTTGCTATTTTAATGAAGACTTCATCCTCTAAACATTTTTGTTTATCTCATACAAAGACAAGGAGTACTTTGAAAGAATATACATTCTTTAGTTTAGCCCACTTTTGTCTGTTTTGCATCACAATTTGAAGTACATTTCTGAAGTTTCAAAGTTCCCTAATGTAGAGCAACAAAAAGATTTACATAAACACAGAATTAAGGAAACACAGAGTGAGATTCAGCTCATAGACCAACATGCTCAAAACTTAGCTTGGTGCTGGGGTTGGCAGAGAAGGTGCAGCATCTGGAAAAGACTCATGGCCCTTTGGACATCCTAGGGCTTTCCCTGGGGAATGTGTGTGAGAAAATTAATTATAGCATAGAATATCCTGAGCTGGAAGGGACCCACCAGGATCATCCAGTCCAACTCCTGTCCCTGCACAGACACCCCAAAAATCCCACCCTGAGCATCCCTGGTGTCCAAACCCTCCTGGAGCTCTGGCAGCCTCGGGGCTGTGCCCATTCCCTGGGGAGCCTGAGTGAAGCGAAGATCAAAGGGTAAAGGGCTTAGCTAAGGAATAGAAGATATACATATAATGATCAGAGTAGAAGCAATGTAGAAAGTTAATAATTAGTGGCTGAGCCAGTAGAGCTAAGACAATATATCACTTTCTTGGCTTTGTTGTGTCAGGATGGAAGGATGGGATATTGTTAAAGTGAAGGAACCATAACTGCACCTGGGCCCCAAAACCAGCCAGAGCCAGGATGGGGAGCTTGAACTATGGCCAAGGGGCCTGAGAGCCTGGCAACAAGACAAAGGTGAAAAGTTGAAGGCAAGGAAGTCTCCCTGACTTCATCTTAGAAGAACACTGGTCCAGTGCAAACATCCACAGACCCATTGGAAGGAAAGAACTGAGCAAGTTTAAAGGACTTTGAGCTCATTTTAATACAAAGCAGGGGTAGGTGGGGTTAGGTAATGCATATGTAAAGTGTTGGGCAATTATATGAATATGTAAGACTTCTGTGGAGAAAAGAAGGCAAGAGCCCTGTGTATTTTGCACATCGCTGTGGGAGATTTCTCCCGGGTGTGCCCGGTGTTGTAATAAACATATCACTTTATAACTTCAACTGGTTAAAGAGTCCTTGTTTCTGCATCCTGGGCAGTGCCCAGCACCCTCTGGGGAAGAAGATTTTCCTGACATCCCACATAAACCTCTGCTGACATAGCTCCAGCCATCCCCTCAGATCCTATCACAGGTCACCAAAGATCAGTCCGTGGAATCTCAAAAGCTCCAGAGCTCACCAAATCTCTTGTGAGCGACTTGAATGCCTGCACTGACTGTGTTGATTTGATCTCCTGCTACTATAATACAAACTTAGACAGCCTGAACTGTTAGATGTTGCCACACTGGCCACTGGTTTAGGTGTCTAATCTTGAAACTGAACCCTTTTTAAACCAGCTAAATTACAGGGTAGAAGAAAGAGACATTTCCCTCCTGCTTTGCTATGGAAAATAGCCAAGTAAAATGGTGTTTGAAGAAATAGACATTAATGCAGCTTTTTTTTTTCCTGCTTTGTCATGTATTTTCTATTTTAACTTAAGGACCTGCTGTCCTCATTTTTCCTTGGAAGCTACACAAAGCTTCTTAGGTAGCATTGCATTATGCTTGTTACAAAACACTGCTGTTTCAGATTGGGTGTAATCTACTAAGTATTTATGGACCAAGCTAAAACTTGCTGGCAAACTTTCCTTTTTAACTTTACCTTTTACATATTGGGCACAAAGTATAGAAAGAGTTCCAAGCAAGTGGCACTGTTCTCCTTTAAACCCTAGAGCTATTCTTATCAGAGAGAATTGAGAGAACTGAAATTATTTTGTATTTTTAAACTGTTCTTTAACTAAGAAAATGTTATAATTATGAAAATCTGAAGGGGAAAATAAAAAGATTGGACTTTACCATTGTTAACTAACTAAAATTTTCAGCTTCAAAATTTTACTCTGTGGTATTTTTGTACCTGCTTGCCGGTCTAGCAACAGAAAAATTACCTTCAACTGCTCTTTTTACATTACTCCAAAATCCACCAGTCCAAGACCAGATAGACATTTTTTTTCATTCAAACACTGAGCATTAAATGACCAGAAAAGTGTAAGTTAGTCTCCTGTGAGGTCCTTAGCAGCTCACAGCAGAGTTGCACCTTACAGTAGCTTATCAGGTTCAAACTTTCATCAAGTGGCGTAAGCCTCAGTGAGCAAAACATTGATTTGGTGATAATCAGAAGGTTGGAAAGGTAAAATGTGTTGGGCACAGAGCTTCTGACAGTTTATTTTCAAGGCTACTGGTTTCAACAAGGTATGTAATTACTTACAGACCACAAAACCAGTTTAAGGCATCAGAATTAGCCCCCCTGTTCAGCTCCATTTATCAGTCCCATAGTTTAAAATGCTGGAATCCCGGATGACATTTAGCACCGGGGAAAACGGAAAGTAGAGTTTTTTTAAAAAATGTGGATCATGGGTGAAGAAGAAAATCTTATAGGAAGCATATGCAAGTGGTTTGCTCTGCAGAATCAGGAGTGTGATTCTGTGTGAAAGAGGGATAGTTTCAACATTTTTCTCAGTCCTCCCACAAACCCAGAGGGAAAGCAGAATTGTAAAATGTGCCTGAGGTTCTGCAAATCTGTGAGTGTCTTTGGAAACAATACAGGCATCCAAGTACTGCTGTGCTCCAGACACTTGGTAGGGTTCCATAAAAGAATGAAATGTCGTGCAGATGAGAGATCACAGGAATCCCGGAGCTCACAAATTTCATCCACCCAGCATGAGTCACTGTCACAATGGCCACACCATAATAGATGAGTACTCCAAAGCAAAAGTGCTGCACTTCATATCTGAAGCTCATTCATTAACAGAATATGCAAAAACTAAAGTCTACAAAATGTTGTGAAATCTTTCATGAAGAGTAAAAACACTCTTGGTGTGCTGTGTTGCATTGCATTGACAGTAGGACTGTAATTTTAAAGTTTAGTGCTGGGTTTAATAAAAACGCTAAAGAATCACTGTTACCTGCTTTGAAATTGCTCAACATGGAAGTTTCTGTCTTGAATTCAAAAACTTTCCAGTAGGCAAAGTTTCTTACTGAAATTGGTTAAAATGAAAGAAGTAGTAATTTAAGTCTTGAAGTGGTTCAAATCTGAGTGCAATCTTCGAAGAAGATATGTTGATATAAACCTATTAAAAATAAGATTGATTCATCTTATGAATGCACTACATAATCTTTTTGGTCTTCTTTTTATGCAGGACTTCCAAGCAGACAGTGAATTATTAATAACTGATTAGTGCAGGCCTTGGAGTCTGTCCAAACGCAGCAGCAGCCTCAATATGTTATAGTTGAATGGTGAAATCTCTTAAGAAAATCTCTTGCTCTTGATTCACAGTGATCCTAAACTGAGAGTATTTGTTTTTTTCTTGGACTGTTCAAGACCTCTGTTTTATCCTTCCCAGGACTTGTCCAGCTCCAGCTGGACATTAAGATATTAATGGATATTAATATGCTTTCTGGATATTAAGATGCTTCTGTTGGTTCAAAGACCCTTCCAGTGTCAGATATTTTCTCACTTGACCTAAGTCTTATACAGCTAATTGCACTGATATTATAAAATCCCCCAAGCTTTTGAGCAATTTCTGGTACTCCAGGAAATCTTCAAACTTGTACTTAAGTTTGAATACTAAAAAATTTGCAGTTTCAGGTTATATTGTTGCCATGGTTTAACCCCAGCCAGCAGCCAAGCCCCCCCTTGCTCATTGCCCCACCAGTGGGATCAGGGAGAGAACCAGGAGGATAAAAGCTACAAAACTCATGGGTTGAGATAAAAACAGTTTAATAAAGCAAAGCTCACACCAGCCACTGGGAACAAAATAAACTACCCCAGCCAAAACAAGCAAAATTATCATAAAATACATGGGTAGAATAGAATTTATAACTAGTCACTGGAGGGCTGAAATGAACAGACCATCACTAATACATGGCAATACAGCGATTTTTTAAAGCTACCTTTGAGATTCAATGTCCAGCCAATTTTTAACATGTGTTATGCCATGCTAAACTTAATTGTCCTAATTATGCCATCAACTTAAAAAAGGTCAGTGTGTTATTGTCTGAAAAATGACTAAGCAGGGGCATAAAATGAGAAACAAGTTGCAGAGTACTTTATAGGGATGGAATCACAATAAGGCTGGCAGCCTCCAAAAAATATTTAATCTAATACAGCTCAAAACTCTTAAAATATTAAGCCCTTAGAAAGAGAATATTAGGTGACAAATGTGAAGCACCTCCTTCTAGAGGAGACCAGCATTCCAATTATCAGCTCACAGTAATACTTCAAACACGAATATCACTGGACATGGGTCTTGCTTTTATGTGCCAAGAGCAACCTTTTATTCACAATTTCACTTTTAGTGACAGAACCACTCGAACTGCATTTCTCAGGTCTGTTATTCAGAGTGCTTAAAGATCACATTCTGAGCACTCAAGAATAAATCTATGTGGAGCTATAAGATGAATTATTGCAAAGTTGGCATCAAGTTAAATTGTTCAAGCAGGGAAAAGAGGTTTAGAAAAAGAGTTCAAAGCAGAATACCCACAAGTCTGCAGGTACAAGATACAAATATTGCCACTGCCCTCTCAAGTAGGTTCCTTATGTTCCATTGTCATAACAGAACCTGGAAAAACAAGAAAAAATTTTCCATCTTGACACAGCATCCTCAAGTAAACATCATCATGGAAAATATCACTTAGGAAGCTGGGATATCTAAATATAAAAAAACTCACAAACCAACCCAAACAAAGCAAACAAAAACACTCAAAAAATCTGATCTCCATTTAATGTAAAAGATATTGAAAGGCAAAATCATGAAAAATATTCCCAAGGCTATGCAGGCAGTAGATGTAGTAGAGCTTCTGCAGGAGGTCAGAGATTTTGGCATTTTTTATACTCATTACCAGCATTCAATTCCCAACTGCTCCCGTCATTTCCTGTTTTCCTCAGTCATACAAGAAATCTACTCACGAACAAGAAAATGTTATTTCTATACACAATCTGCCTTATCTTGGAAGGGGAAGCACACAGACACTGGACACTAAACTGAAGTGGGCATTAGAGTTGCTCTGGGTTCCTGCACACAAGCCAGGCAGAATATTGAACAACCTAAACCAAATACAGCAGTCACAGCATCAAACATCAACAAAGAAGCACACTTGAACTCTGTATATCTTCTCATTTTCACTTTATCATACACTTCATCCAAGCATCTCAAAACTCTTGAAAATATTTATGAAATCTTGCAGAACTCCTGAGAAGTAAATTATCATGACTTGCCACTTTACAGACTGATACACTGAAATTAAAAGACAACTCAGCACTAGAGCTAGGGAAAGAATTTCACACATCTAACACCTTCCCTTCAGTCCTGAATAAAAATGTCTTAAGCTGCCTATAACAAGAAGTACTCAGAGACACCCTGGCAGCTCTGAGAGACATATTTATATTAAATTCTATTAAATTGCAAAAATAGATGTTTTGCATTAATTGCTTATCTTTCTTGTCGTCCCTTCTAAAGAGTCAGTGAAGTGTTACAGGTCTCAGAAATGAGCAGAGACTCATCTCACCAAATGCCTCATCTTAAACAAGACTTTTCAATACAGATTCACAGAAATAGTCAGAGAATTTTTTGTGAAGGTAACTTCAGATAATTCTGAGAACTTTTCTGAAAAGCAAGTATCCAGAACTATTTAATCTGATCTTCCATAACTAATTGATTCCCATTCTTTTTTTCAGTGCAGAGGTTATGTCATTATGTCATAGAATTGTTAAATTTGGAAAAGACCTGTAAGATCATCAAATCCAACCTTCAAGCCAGCATCAGCACCATGTTCCCCACTAAACCATGTCCTCAAGTGCCATATGCACATGGTTTTTTGAACACTTCCAGAATTGCGACATCACCACTGCACTTTTCAGTCTGTACCAAAGCTTTACAATCTTTTCCGTGAAAAAATATTTTTCTAATTTGTAGTCTAAACCTTACCTGGTGCAAGGTGGGATCATTTCCTTAGGTTTACTGAATGTTCAGTGTCACATGATGATATTTTGTCAAAGGTATTCACAGACAAAATGTTTAAAATGTATTAAATTAATAAGTTCATTGACATGGAAGGAAACTGGGATAATTTTACAAGATTTCCACTGATTTAGCTCCTTTGTATTGTCTCAGTGTAGAGGCAGTGTTTGGCCAACAACCTTGCATTAACTTGGTACTGAGAAGTGGAACCTAAATAGGAAGAATTCCATTGAGAAAGATGGAATATATTACACTTCATATTCTGCATTCAATATGAATATTAATATTTATATTCAGTGAAAGTAAGTTAAATGTGGCTTTGTGGATGCTGACTGTGAATTGATGGAAACATAAAGAAATACTGGATCTAATTTTTTCATTGTTATCACCCTGTTTTATCTAATGGACAGTAGCTCTTCAGGAAAGGGAAAGCCTCCTCCTGCATTCTGTAGGTGCACAGCCCTGATATCCATGTCTCTAACTGAATCTCTAGTATTAAAAACAGGACTCACCCTCAATCAAATGCTAAAAACACTTTCAAGAAAGCACTCTACATAGCCCCCAAAGAAAATTTTTCACTGATTGGCAGTGGCGGTTTTTTTGCCTTTGGGTTTTTTTAGTGGCTTTCTTTTCCTTAAGCTGTTTTCTGGACAGATAAATTAATTCAACAAAGATTAGATATTCATTAATTGAAAGACAGTGAAGAAAAATGGGGGCTTTTGATTTAGAGCTTCTTGGTTTCCTGTGTTACTTTAGGTGTGAACACTGCAGAACTCAACATCCTCTCAGGATCACTGTAAAGCGAAGCACAGCTGTGCTTCAATCCAATTCTCAGTTCCAAAACAAAGAGGGTGCAAATGAGGGTCTCTTGAGAAGGAAACACTTTTGCGAGGTTATTTGTTTTGCCTTTTTTTGTTTATTTCCTTTTCCATATGAGATTCTTATGTTTTTATGGGATACCAGAAATGCAGGGTTTGTAATATTTTAGCATGGATTGAGAATCAGTGAGGTGTGTGAGATGGCTGGACACAGATTACCCACTGTGCAAGTTTCTGACTTAAGTTATGGTGAAAGTGGAGATCTAAAGGGTGAGATGGGGGGGTAGAATGTGCTTTAATCTTTTTTTTTTTTTTAATTTCTTTCTCTATATCTCACATTTAATACTCACAAGGGAATTTTTCCCCTATTGTGATAGATTTATCTCATGAACACAATTATGCATTCTGTCCTTGAGGCTGAAAGTGTTCTCAAAGAGTTCTTCCTTTTACTCTAAGAGAAAAAAAAAAATCTGTAGAAAGTGCAACACTTTTTACAGTTTATGAATCCTAATCAGCAGGTCTACATGTCCATTGATCTATTGATCTACTGACAAGCCCTAATAAAATTTTAAAAAATGACTGCATGTCCTGAAAAAAAAACCAAAAAACAAACAAACAAAAAAACCCAAGAAACAAACAGCAGCAACAACAACAAGAACAACAACAAAACAAACAAAAAAAAACACCAAAAAACCAAAAAACCAAACAAAACCCTTGTCAGAATTTTTCAGACCTGAAAAGCATAATTTTTAATATTTTAAACTCTGGAGTAGTCCTTACTGTCAGCAGTAAGGCTCAGTATTAAATCAGAACTGCAAACCTACAGACATTTTTGCTCTTGTATCACTGAATATGACTGAGGTAGCCAATTAGTTTGCAGCTGGGCCACTACACTGATTTCATTGGATTCACAAGCTAAAAAAGTCAGTACCTGTTAATATTAAGACAGAAATCTTCCAGTTTGTTAACATACACACTCTCCACGAGTTGCATACGACGTCAATGTCTCAACTATTACGTTCATTCTGAGGTAAGGGTTCCTCTCTCAAGACCTGTAATAAAGTACATTCTCTTCTTAAGTGCTGCTTATCATCCTTTCTCCTGCTCTTTCTCAGTCAGTGATAACAAGATCTGTGTCACATCCTCACTCCAATGGAACCTCACACGCTTTGAGAAGGAAGCTCTTCTCTTTTTGCAGAGAGATGAGGTGACCTGCTCTCCACTGCTTAGACAAGTTGTAGACTATACAAGTGACTCTAGAGGTCCTCAAGCTGTCACAAAGCCAATACAATCCATGGCTAAAGCTCTTCCACCTGCCTGCCAAATGTTTCTCCTCACATGTTGACCCACGCTCTATGGATCTTTTCATTTCCCGTCTTTCAATCTTTTATTTTCATTTCCTGTTCTGTCTCTAAATTTCTCTTCCCCTGTGCCCACTTACCATATGTTGTGTTCTTCCTGATCCTACCATCAAACAGAAATCCAGACTCCCTTGATCAGAACATACTCTTTGTTGTGTCAGCACAGATCACAGAATCACAGGAGGGTTAGGTTGGAAGGGACCTGTCATCTACTCCAACACCCTGCAAGGACATTCCCAAGGGACCTTGGGAACTTCAAACTGAAGGAGGATAGGTCTAAATCAGATATTAGGAAAAAATTGTTCCCCATGGGGGTGGTGTGGCCCTGGCACATGGTGCCCAGGGAAGCTGTGGCTGCCTCATCCCTGAAAATGGCCAAAGCCAGGTTGGGCAGGGCTTAGAGCAACCTGGGCCAGTGGAAGGTGTTCCTGTCCATGGCAGGGGATGGAATAAGATGGTTTTAAAGGTCCCTTCCAACCCCAACCATTCTCTGATTCCATGATCCTCAACTAGACCAGGTTGCTCATAGCCCCATCCAACCTAACCTTGGATGTTTCTAGGGATGGGCCATCTAACACCTCTCTGGACAGCCTGTTTTACCATCCTCATTGTAGAAAAATCCCTTCTTATATCTAATCACCAATGGCCTACAGGATCTTAAAGAACATCAAGACCATCAGCACACAGACCAAATAAGTGTCCATCCAGTAAACCTGCCTAACAAAGGTGGGAAATCTTTCTCAGTTGTAGACCCCACCTGTTGAAATGGAAGAATTTGACACCATGACCAGACCTTCATTAGTTTTCTCTGTTATGCAGGATTGTTTCCATATCTATTTTGGAGCACTGCTACTTCATACAGTGTGGTTTCTCTCAAGAAGTGGTCCAGAGGCTTCTTCAGCCTTCTGAAATATCTGCTAGACCATCCATGGCTCCATGGCTCATGACCAGCTGCTGCAGATCAGATCCAGATCCTCATCACTTAAATTAAGGATACATTTGTCAGCTATAACAAGGATTGAGCTACACTGACTTGAGGATGACTTGACTAATGGACTCTTTAGAGAAGTGCAGCCATACACAAGCCAGGCATAACTGGCAATCATGAAACATTCTGGTAAGCCCCCAAAGTGGTGGAGGAATCCATCTTCCCACATCATCACCAAACTGGGAGGAAATGAGAAAAAACTACCATCTGGAACACTATTTCTTTGCCCTGTGAACTTTTGAAATGATGATGTTGTCATATTACTGAGGAGAAAGTGTTTAATTTATTAATTAATCTTTAAAAATTATGGGTGAAGTTGTGTACCTAGTCATGACATCTTTTTCCTAACTTGATGTATTAAGGAATGCTATATTTGGTGTCATCAAATGACCTCCCTTAATTATGACAATGGGTAACGATGGCCATTAAAGTAATGACATTTGTCACCATCAGTAGTGGCAAGGGTAATGAATAATGAACAAGGCAAAATTTCCACAGAGACTTTATAGTCTTATATTCCACTCAGCAGCAGGCTAGAAAAACACAGAAACAAAATAGTTCCCTGAGGACAAAAAAGTTTGAGTTTGAGGTAATCAGGAGAGAAGCTTTAAAACTCTAAAACACACTAGCCAAGAAAGATATGGATTAATGATGTGGCATAAAAAAACCCCACCAAAACTTAAAAGCCTCGTGAGCAAATCCATCTTATTAGATCTGCAATAATATCACCCGATAAATTATTTTCATAGAGAAACACAACAAGGTTTTTCATGTGACTGCCCATACCTGGAGTACAGTGTCCAGTACTGGTCCCCACAACTTCAGAAAGGTGTGGACAGACTGGAGATGGTCTGAAAGATCCCACAGAAATTTTCAAAGGGCTGGAAAGACAGAGTAAGTTGGGTCTTTTTTCCCTGGAGATAGGTGGCTCTGAGGGATCCTCATCACAGAATCCCAGTACTTACAAGGTGATTAAAAGAGGGTGGAGGCTCTCAGAGAGTCCATGGAGAAGGCAAGGGACAACAGGCACGAGTTGTACCACAGGAGGATCCATCCAGGTATACAAAATAAATATTTTACACTGAGAACTATCAACCACTAGAACAACATCCCCAGCAATGCTGTAGAGTCCCCATCACTGGCACTTCTCAGAGGTGACTGGGCAGGGCACTCGATAATCCCATGCAGGTTCCAAAAACTGGACTAAGTGATCTTTCAAGCTCCATTCAAATCTGTCTGAAGGATTGTTCTGTGATTCCATGATTTCACACTAAATCCCAGAGACTGTTTGTATCCTTATCTTGAGCAGAAAAAACCGCCCTGAATTAAGAATGCAGGCAGGTATTTTGAGACTGAGGAGAGTTATCTTTTTCCCCACTTACAAAAGTAACAATCTTTCTCTGTGATGCTTCCTAGTCTTGCTCTTGCATATAAGCACAATGGATTCCAAATATAATTATCTTTTCTTTCTGACATGAACATCCTGTGTATAAGCAGAAAGGTACAGCACATCTGTCTTGCATTTACACATTAAGCTTCTATAAAAAGTGACACAATGTGGCATAGAGGAGATTTCTGCCAAGAGGCATGAGGAAATGTCTAGGGCAAAGAAGAGCTCAGGTAGGCCCACAGATCATACCATAAATACCACCAAACCTGATGTTATATGTTTTCTCCAAAAATAAATGAGAGCAAGCATTTTATTTGTGCTCATTCTCTCTGCCCAGATTGTCTGTCAAGCTACTGACCAAGCAGGGAGGAAATCTAACTGAACTAATCAGTGATTCCAGCTGAACTGTCATTATGCAGAACCTCTTCTACTACCTGCAGGACATACTGCCCACTTTAAATTTGGCAAGGATGACACTTAAGGCTGCTCTGACATGTGCTTTTCTAGGACATGACATAGTTCTGCTGAAATGAATGAAAGTTTATTTTATAAGTGTCTTGCTGGCTTTTAATGAAATGATGCATTATTAGTGAAGATTAAAAGAACTAATTATGTACAGTGTGGTTGAATGATGGCTGGGGGGAGAGAGATGATAACTATCCCTGTGCATTTCAAAACTGAGCATTAAGAAAAGAAAGGATTTTTAATTTATAAGGTGGCAGAGATGGGACAGACTTCATTAATAAAACAAAAAACAAACAAACAAAAAAAAGAAACAAAGCAGAAAAGAAAACCACTAGAAATTCAGTGGAGTTGATTTTGGACCCAATATCAAATGGCTATTTGTCTGCAAACTGAACTCTTCAAAGTGATTGTGAAATCTCTGTGAGTTTGACTATTGAAAGTACAATGAGAAAAAAAATATATGAAAAGAACCCAAAGAATTATCTCTTGAATATGGAAACCAGATTGACTGAATGCAGCTTAAACAAAATGGACTGCTGTGCCAGGAGAAAGGTCAAACTCTGGGGAGTGAGAATGATAATTCCTCTTGGTACTCCCATATGGATGTGATTTAGCTCTTATCATGTGGGGATCCACAGCCTCTGAGATGAAAAACGTCACAGTCAAAGACCATAATACCTTTTTCCTGACATACAAATCTGTGCAACTCAGGCTTCTTCAAGCACAGTTTTGATATAATTTTAAAATAACTAGTTTAGAAATAAAAATATTTAAAGCAGAGTTTAAATAGCAGCTGTGACCACCAGGTTATAACAGCTATTAACTGTGCTAGCAGGCTCTATAACTGTATTGGAGTGTAATAAAAATGCCCTCAAGCAAAATAAATGGCATAAAAACTATGCTGAAGTTAAATCTTAAAGAAGATAGATTTGACCATGGAAAGATTTGAATAATTTGACAAGGTATGAATAAAGAGTTTCACTAATTTCAAAATGAAGTTTGCTAATTTTATGTTTGCCTGTTGAAGAAGAGGGCTTAGTGCAACATCCCAGGAAATATCTACCTACCCTACAACCCATGGGCATATTAAATGGAAAACAATGTTTACAACTGGAGCCTCAAAAGCAATGGAAGCTCAAAACAGCCAACTTTCTTCTTGGATGTAGTGCTTTTATTCCCATGAACTGCTGGGCAGCAGAAGAAGAGCTGAAATAGCATTTCAGTAAATGCCCTGGTCTCTTTATCAAGGGCAGTAAAACATTTTCCTCTACTGGTTTTTCCCATCCTCAGACTATTGTTAGAGACAGGCATGAGTTAATGCCAGTACTTCCCCCTCCTCTCCTGTCTCTTCCCTCCAAAATCCAGAAGTAAGGGGGAAATAGCTAATGCTGCTCCTTCCAAGGCAGGCTCAGCCCATCAGGAAATCAAAACTAAGTCTATGATTAATTTGACCAATTAAAAAAAGAAAAAAGCTCCTTCAGCTTCAAGATTTTTTTTTCTCCCATTATGAATGTCTTATTCAGCTGAGGACAGAAAACAGTCCCATGTTCAGTGACAGATGTTACATTCAAATGGACTGGAAATGTGATGAACTGTCCAGTTTTGTTCCACAAAGGCTGCAATTTAACTGGAGTGAAACACTGCAAAAATGGCAACCAACCAGCCCAGATTTATGAGCAATCCAGAGGACACAGGATATGGAACATGATCAAGAGCATAAAACACCTGAACTCCTTTAAAATATTGAACCTTTAGAACATTATGTTCACTAAATAAGACTTAGTTGACAAAAAAATGAACAGGTACAAACACTATGTGGATTAGTCTGGAAATGATTTAGAGTTCAGTGCACAGGCCAGAGTACATATTCTCTGCTCATTTGGCTTCTGTGTGCAAACTATCTGTGCATGAGAACTAAAAAAGAAGAAATAGGAAAACTAATAGAATAGAATTACTACTTCGCACCATATTAAAAGAAATTAAGACGTCAACAGAAGCCAGATCAGAAAGAACCTTATAACAAAAAAACCAAACCAAACCAAACCAAAAAAACAAAACAAAACAAAACAAAACAAACAAAAAAATAATTGCTTACATTACATGTGTTAAAAATGGGTAATAGGATCAGAGGAATGAGGTAGGAAGCATTCCAACTGGGAGTCTTTGATGTAAATTGTAGAATGAAACAAATAGTCCAGGGCATGAGAAGAGGAGGATGTGGTAGTGAATATTCCAGACCATGAATACTCCAGACAATGAAGCTTGTGAATATTACTTGCAATTTTCAATCAGCTCTAGTGCAAATGTCATGAGGTGCTTTTTCCTCTCCTAAGGTATGGTGATGGTTTACTTTTCACAGTTCAAATTCTTCCTAAACCTGAAGAGCTTGTCAGTAAATCCAGCTCTTTGGTTCTCTGCATGTTCAAAAATATTATTCTTTCTAAAAGAACAAAGCCATACTTGTGGCCTCCTGTGTTTGGAAAAGAAACAGAGTGAAGTTTGACTGAGTTGTGACTGCCCCATCCCTGGAAGTGTTCAAGGCCAGGTTGGATGGAGCTTGGAGCAAGCTGGGACAGTGAAAAGTGCAGGAGAGGTTGGAACCAGGTGATTTTTAAGATTCCTTTCAGCCCTAATATCTCTGACTCTATGATTGCATTTTTTCCTTTAGTATATATTATAATATGCTTAGCAGGTAAGAGATAGGAGGTCGTGTGCTTGTTCTTTCTGTGAAGTCCACTTCCCCAACCAGAAAACTACAAACAAACTCAAAACTATTTTATGGCTGAAGTCTCAAGATGATAAATTAGAAAATTTTAAATCAGAACTGTAGCACTCATTGTTTACTTTCTTATCAAGGTGTTTCCCCAGTGAGGCAGAGTGAGAATCTCAGTTTAATCTGAGTTAGTTGCATTCTAAATCCCCAAATCAGATACTCACATTGCAATTTTTATTATACATAAAAAGAGTTCAATAATCTTTAAGAATTTTGACTTAAAAACTAGAGGTTTTATAAAAAACTTTTAGAACAAAGGTTGGTTCATAATAAAACAGGAATATTTCCTCGGGTGTCACTTGCCTGATTTTGCTACACAGCCTCACTAAAAACTGATTGTTTCAAGGCAGAGTTTATGCTGAAAGCACAAAAATATAAAAAAACAAAACAAAAACCAATGCCCCCCAAAAATCCAATTAAAAAAAAATATATAAATGAAGAAATATGACCTAAACTGGCAAAGGGAAATATTCTTGATTGATGTAATTCCACAAAAGACAGGAGCATTAATTATGAGCAAGACACCATATGTAGAAATCTTTTGTGTATTATATTCTGTGATGTGGTATAATTCAGATAATTTGTTTTTTAATGATTAATGAAGTCAGGATGATTAGCATGTTGGGGTTTTTTCCTACAAAGAATGAAACAGATGGATCTGTCAGGGTGTTATAAAGTTCAAATTAAAGATGAGGATTTTCCTCTCCACTGTTTGTCTTCATTCTACAGGGGAGGAGGAAAGTGAGAAGGAAGAAAAACTGCTATTTCTTTGATCAAATCAGTTTAGGATTTTGCATGAATTCTGAATAAAGCCCTAGGTGTTTTGGTTTTTTTCTTCTCTTCTCTTTACACAGTTGGGTTTTCAAGTGGGTAAACTGCATTTTATTCCTTCTCAAGAAATTTATATTCTTACTTCTTAATAAGCCAAAAGGCTTTCAAGAGGGCTGCATTGCAATGGGGGCTTACTGCTCTGCAGTTGTATTGTTACTAGAATTCAGTCTCTGACTCCAAGAAAAGGCCTATAGCCAAAACTAAATCAATTTAATCCGACTTAGCATCCTCCAGGGTCTTTCAGCATCACAGCACAGACATTTGGGATCTTTTCAGCTTATGCAACTGTTAAATCAGAGCAAAGAACCCAGACTGCTCCTGGGTTTCTAGAACAGAAACACTTGCCCAAGGACATCATACAGAGCATGTGTTTAATGTCCAGCCTTCCTCGCAGCTGCACAGTGGCTTTTCTCCTCCTTATCATATTTACTAATCATGACAACTGATGTTCTTAGTTTACTTGATACACAATTGTCCCACAGTTGTGCTCCAGCCCTTGCTCTGTTAAGACTCTCAGAATTCCAAATATTTCAGTCCAAGACAGGAGATCCTCACATTTGCTCTTTTTTTTTTTCTAAATGTAGATAAGAGTTGTGTAAAGGCTCCATCCAGGCATGAAAACTGCTCAGACTAATACAGCTGAAGAGACTTTATCATACTCTCACTGTGTCTTAATTATAAAGTGATTTTTCACAGCTTCCAGGTTTAGCAGAGAGACAGCTATGACAATTGATAAGTATCAATTTGTGTGTCTCTGGGAGTCAGGTGTCCACATGGCAAACAGAGGACATGCAATCCAGGTGATGTTCTCTGGAATGCTGTCCCACAATGACACCCAACTTTAGCCCAGGGTTGCTGCTTCCTGGAGTTTTAAGAGTTCAGCATTGGAAAGAACAAACCCCATGGACCCAAACTGTTAGTACAGGTAAGCTGCAGAATTGCCCAAACTGTCTGGGAGCCAGAGAGAAGCATCCTTGCACTAAATCACTGGACAGAAAGTCCAGTGATGACTTTTTGTATTGCATAGAGAAAACATTCCCAGAAGAGAGAGCTTGAACTCATGTTTCCCCCCCGTCACAAGCTCATGGCTTGATTCCTCCAAAGAACCTTAAAATCTCTTTTGCACAGTGACACTGCTCAGCTTTGCTTTGATTTAATGAATTTTTTGACCTTTTCAGTCTTTCTAAGCTGAAGTGGCTAAAGTTCCAACAGGGTCAGGTGTGCAGTGCTCACTCCAGCTGTGTATTAGGCAGGCTTGGAGGGACAGGATCTCACAGCAGAAGGGAAATCACACACGATCCACAGAGACAAACCTTATAAATTGTTTATAACTTTTGAAGATCATAACTGGACAGCAAAATGCACACCAAACACCTTGGTGCTTTCCTGAATTTTGCCCCTCACCCCTAATTCAAACGGTTATCTCTGGTCCTTTGATTTGGAGATGTTGAGTCCCTTTCTGTCACCAACATGGGACTGATCATCACTCATACTAACACACACCTGAAATTAATTACATTTACCTGAGATTAAGGAAATGCTATGTTGGAATTAGAATGCTTTCCTGGACACTATCTTTTTTAATCACACATCACTCTGCCTGATTATAATTGAATCCTCCTAATTAATTTTCCACTGTCCATCACCCTGCATTATTCTGGGGGGAAAAAAACCCAAAAAAACAAAAAATCATGCCTTTCCCAGCAGACTTTTGCCAACAAGAGCTGCATTTTTTTTTTCTGAAACTGTTCTGAGAGAAATCATCTTAATGGAAACTTGATACAAAATTTGAAGCAAAATATGAGTGTGAAGCTAATATCTGCATTTCCTATTGAAATAATGTACAGATTGCAATGTCATTGCAAGCAGCTACCTAAAGAGTTAAGAGAGACTTTACAGATATATCTGCTTGCACTACCTGCCTGTGTGTTACAAGAGAAAGAATAAGAATATAAACCTCTAATAAGATGAGAGACTTTTACTAAGCCACTCATGCTTGAAGTCTATTGAAAGATAATCTTTGGTACAGTACTTCCAGAAAAGAAGTGAACTGAAATCAATATCCAGTAAAAAACAGATTAAGAGACCAAGCTAAAGAAATCAGAAGTTACTCAGCAGAACAGACATATATCTTAAAGATTATCACTGATCATGAAAGCATGGGGTCTTTTTAGCTCTGGGGAGAGTACGATTTCTAAGGAGAAGACCCTGTCTCCTCTTTCACTTTCAGTACAAACCCCTGTAGTACAATAAATTTTAAGTCTCCATAGTTTAATTTGAAAATACAGTGGGAAAAAAGAAAAAAAGGTTCAGATATCAACTGATCATGGGGAGAAAATCTAGTTTTATACAAAAAGGAGGTTCTTTTCACTCACACATTTGAATATGTCTTTGTTTTTCTATGAAAAAAGACAATTCATTTCTGAGATGAAAGATGATCTTGCAGCTGGGAAATGAACATTTAGCAATTGTGAGGTTATTGCCAACATCTTCAGAGACCTTTGGCCAATTTAATTACTCCATAATGCCATTCCTTACTCCAAAGTGTCAAGAGTAAAAGTGTGCATCCTTCCCACTCGGGTGGCCAATGCTTTGGACCTGCCATCAACTCTGCCCATTTAAATCAGCCCATAATTTCCAAATACAAAATAATCTGTATCACAACAGCCATTTTCATCTCTCTGTGGCTATATATTAACAGAATCAATTTGCATCTAGGAATGCACTTCTTGAAACTTTCAATTACTATTTAGATAAGAAGATGCAAGATTCAAAAGTTTAACAGCAGAGAAAAACAAAATATCTTAACTGCAGGTAGAATGTTTGATTTCACATCTGAATGATTAATCTCTAGCAAATTAAACAAATCTATTTTAGTGAACAGCATAGTAATTTATTTTCACTGTGAGACAATTCAAATCCTGGTCTACTCAGTAGTCAAAAACAAAAGAAATAAAAATTAAAGGGAAAACAATACCAGAAGGAATTAATGAGATATTCTATTTTGTTCTTCATTGAAGAGTATTTAGTATTGAAATAAAAAAGTGTATTTATTATTTAATATTTCCAACATATATCCATAATTTTTGAGTACTTATTCATCAGAGAGTATCTCACAACCTCAAAATACTAAACTTCAAAAGAAATTAAAATATTTAGTCCAGCTTTATGTGTTCACTGCTGGAAAAACTTTTTAAACATATGCCACCAAATTTGCTTGGTTTTCTTGTCCTCTGGATTACTTTTTTTCTGATTTAATGTTTTATTTTGATGCTTCCTAAAAAAAGTTTCACGTTCTTAGGTAGGTTTTTCATTCTCCTTCACTACTCTTTCTTTTATCATTAGAAGAAATAGAAGCAAATATGTAAACACATAAGAGTGTTCCAAAAGTTGACAGCTTTGAAATCCTCCAAGCCTGCCAGTAAATCAGACTTTTTTTCTTTCCAGGACTAGGATTTAAGTCTGCAATCTTAAGGGGAAGCTCCTCTTCTCACCACACCATTCCTTCCATGGCCATTTACACAAGGACAAGTTTTTTTTTTTCTCTATGCTTTCAACATCAAAACATGAAATAAGGGAAAGAGAAATTGTCTTCCCCAAAATACAAAAAGCCTGAAATCACAGCAGTGATGAGACATTTGATCCTTTCCTTCTACTCAGCACTAGAAAGACTCATGGATGTTTTGGAGTGGGGAAGGGTCACAATGTTGATTAAAGGATTGGAGCATCTGTCACATGAGGAATAGCTGAGACCACTTGTGCTGCTCAGCCTGGAGACGAGAAGGCTCAGGGGAATCTTCTCAACATGGATAAACAGCTGAGGTAATAAAGGGAAGAGAGCCCAGCTCTTCGTGGTGGTCACTGAATGGACAAGAGGCAATGGATACCAATGGAAACACAGGAAATTCCATTTAAACATGAGAAAAAATCTAGTTTATTGGGAAGGGGATTGAATGCCGAAATAGATTGCCCAGAGACATTTTAGAGTCTCCATTGCTGGCCTCTTCCAATCTCTATGATTCTGGGATTCTAAGGTTTACAATAAATGCTGAACCTTCCAAAAAATAATGATGTAAATACCTAATTGTTTGTTTGGTCACACTTGATTAAGAACTCATAAGCATATTGCCTCCTAAGCTTGCTTCTAATATCCCTCACAGGGACTACCAGTTGTGCCATCCCAGTGACAAAATCTCTAAGTTTTAAACAACTTTCCTATGAAATCTTTCTTCTCCATCTGAAAAAAACCCACAGAAAAATATATTATCTTCAAAACCAGATTTATATTCGTCCCTAGCCATTTGCAGAGTTGTTTCTTATTCTCACTCCTCTCTCCAAGTGAAGTTATTGGAGTTTGGGGCTTTTTTTCTCTTTTTAAGTCTATTATCCCAGAGGCACCACCACCATTACTGATGGGCTCGACCTTGGCCAGCAGTGGGTCTGGCTTGGAGCTGTCTGGAATTCCCTCCTTGGACGTGGGGGAAGTTTCCAGGAGCCACCCCTGTGTTGCCTTTGTGTTTTCAGCCTTCTGATTGTTGACAGATTTCTTTTACACTTTCTCACACTCTTTCTTGCAAAAAATGAATGTTTTGTGTTCCTCTTTGGAGGAAGAGAGGATTGATGGACTGGTGATGGGACCTATGGAGTCAGGAGGTCTTATCCTCACTGTCCAATCCATGGTCATGGTTGGAATTATACAAATAGACATGTAATGTAAACAAAGTGATTATTTTCCTGCTTAATCTCATTGGAGTCAAGAGTGTGAATCTCTCTCTCTCTGTGTCATTTCAGCTACGCCCCTGTATCACCCCTGCTCCCAAAACCTGGCCACACAATCCCAATACAACCTATTCCTCACAGCTTCTGCATCCTGTGACAAAGGAGGGCTGATCCCGTGATCTTCTCTGCATTGGCTTTTCTCTTCTTCTTTCCCCCACCCTCTGTTCCTCTAAAGTGATAGCAAAGCTGTGTTTTCACTGCAGAGCTTCATTTACTGTGTGTACCCTGAATCTCACTCTCAATTGTTCTTGTTCTTTCCCTGATCAAGCACAGCCTTTGGCCTGCATTTGTGCTTTCACAGTAACCCCAGCTAGAGGCTTGAATTTGGGGCAGCTTGTTGGAGTTCAAAGCAATGAAATTTCTGAAATGAGGGAAAATTCCCCCTGAAATGAGGGAAAATTATCCCCTTGCACTGACAGTCGTTCACCTCCATTTTTCCCTTGTGTTCTCATGAACAAGGACATTGTCTCCTGCTCCATCTCTTTTCCAGCTGGCACAACCCAAAGGGTCACAGAAAAAGATGTGCTGTCTCAGCTAAACTTGGATAGCAGCTCTTCCCTCCCTTTGGGACCCAGCAGACTGGAGAGGGAGGCCCACACCCCCACTGTGGCTTAGCACAAGGAAAAGGTCCTTGTGTGCCATCCTCAGGGTGTAGGTGTTGAGGGCCAGATTAACCTGCTGCTCAGTTTTGGGTGGTGATCACAAAAAGGGACTTTGCAAGGCAAACATTTACTCAATTATAAAGTTCCCAGACAATACACACGAAGGAAATTGCACCCCATCCTTATGTTTAGGTGTGTCCAAGCTCCTTGTTTTTTTGCTAACTAGCTCTCAGTTAAAATACTGTGCATATTTTCACTCATGTCAGAAGGCAAAACATTTTGGAGCTTGTCAGCAGGGGAGGAGTCCTGAATGGTGTCTAAGAAGGAGAGTGCAAAGCAGAGGTGTAGATGACAGATGCACCCAGGAAGAGCTCTCTGTAATCAAATTTTAAGTGTTTCTGCTTCAGTACATAGTCATAAATGTCAGCTGAAAGTTAACTTTGTTGTTTATCAAGTGCGTGTTAATAACTTAATTGAAAACCAAAGCGCTCTATTGATTGCAAATGTAAATTGTCAATGCTGTGGTCTCTGCCTGCCAGTCAACGACAGCAGCACGAGTCAGGGAGGCAAAAACAGAAGGCAGCTGATTACAGAAGGCATTGAAGGAAGAGATAAATTCTAGAGAATATTTTCATATTTCAGTATCAGCAGACTCCCTACAATAAACTCTTCGTGCAGCAGCTGATAAAGATTCAATCCCTACAGCCTGTTTCTTGCAATTTAAAGCTCGGGTGAGACACACAGAGACATCCCCCCTGCCCCACAGCCTCCTTCAGAGAGGAGCAAGAAGCAGTGCTGGGTTACAGCAGACAGCCCCTCAGGGAGCACTGTCTGGACTGACAGCTGCTGGGTGGGATCAAGGACTCCAGGAGCATCTCACTCTTCTCCCCAGCTGCACCTTTACCGACAAGAATGGCATAAAACTTTCAAAAGGGTGACCATATCCAGAGTAAATAGGTACAAGAAACTGGCAATATTTCAAGAGGTTGATCAAAAAATCTTCCTTTGGGAAGAGTGAGGCCAGCTTTCTTGCGAAGATGGACTTTTCTGTATAGGATTTATGAAGATTTTGGCAAAATCCATTTTAGTAAATGTGAACACTTTAATATTGCTTGATTTTTGATACTGATAAAAATTCATTTAGTATCTATAAAGACTTACTCAATGCTAGAGTCAACAAGCACTTAAAATCTTGGGTTTATAATTCACCCCTCCCTGCCCTTAAATTCCCAGCTATCAAACAGCACAACATTATTTTGTAATTTTTCTGTGAATGTCTTTCCATATGGTTTACAATAAAATGACTCAAATTCACTTGAACTCCTAATTACCAGTGTAGTCTGAGTAACTCTAAATCCGACCCCTATTATTGTATTATTATGCAGAAAGGGTCATAAGTGTGATTTGATTGATGCTATTTGTTTCCTGTACACAAATGAGTTTCCCTCTGAGCACAGCAGATACTGTCTGGAACGATATTTTTATGGAGATAAAGCACTGTGGAGACATCTTTTAAAGGAGAATTAAGGTAATTCATAGGGACCTGAACTAGAAAATCCTGTGTTCCTGTGTATTGGAGTCCCATCTCCTACTGTTGTCCCTCATCCTCTGTTCCCAGCATCTTTTCCCTCTTGCAATAATCAGTACAGGGAAAGCCACTGTGATGCTCCAGCTGCCTTGTCATGGATCTGGGCTGTTCCCTGGGGAGCTGTGCCTGGTTTAAAGCTGCCCATACATCAGTCAGGCTGTGCTGCTGGAAATACTGGCTGGCCAACCAAGACAGTATGTTTTTTTTATTTTCTTTGGTTATTTTTCTAAGGTTATTTGGTTCTCTTTGGTTGAAAGCACTGCTTTGGGTTGTTTGCCTATTCAGAACTCTCACAAAAATGTTGACCCTTACATCTCTCCATTTGCCACTTCTGACAAATGGAGCAACAATAGTTAGCAGATTTAAAGAGCATGAAGAGGAAATGAAGCATAAGGTGCATAAAAAACTTGATTTGATCATCCTCACTTACACGCAAAATTATTTTGCCTCCCTTCTTCAAATGTGTTTAATAGTTTTATTTCCAACTCCACCAAAACTGCTAGGAGTCAGGCAAACATATACTAATCTGATAATAAGTAATTTATATAAACATATAATCTGCTAATTCAGACAGATGGGCAAGGTGAAGCTACATTAAATTTCTAATACTAGGGGAAAAAAAACAGATAAAGAAAAATAGTTTTGTTAGATACACAATAAAAATACTGTAAAAATCCCATAAGTCTTAAAATGTCAAGTGACAAATTATTTTACAAATTACTATTTAAGTCAAGTAGTAGTTGACTTGATTTTTTGAAGAAACTATAATTGAAGTACTTTAAAAATTTTTGCTGCCTATATAAAATAAAATAATTGCATAATTAGCACATAATTACTTTCAGGAGTGACTAATTTTGGATTCTACTAAGTATGCATTAATTGCTATGTTGGAAACTGCAAATCAAAAAGTCAGAAAGTGAAAACCTTTCCCTATCAAGGTCAGCATTTGCATTATAAGATTATCAAAATAGTGTTAAATCAATGGATAGTCCAATATGCAGAGGCTGCAGGGCTCAGGGCAGTGAAATGGAAAGGCAGCCAGGACCAGGCATTGCTGGCAGGATTCAAACTGACCTCACCCTCGAAGGTCTGGTTTTGCACCCAGTGAGGACAAATATTTCCAATGGCTTCACTGGTGCAAGGTTAGGTCCATTGATGAGTTACCTATTGACTGGTGTTCATTAGCTCTGAAGAGTCCACTTTGAAACCTCTTCTCCTCTGTCATACTTAATTACTCCTATAGTTCAGTTTGGGGAGTTATAGACTAACTACAAACAAGTGAGAATAAAACTATTATTTTATTTTATAATTCAGTGTTCCATTTAACAAATTACACTTTGTGAAGTTTTGTGTTGTTAAAATGTTTTTGATCAATTTTTGTTTTGTTTTAAAGAAAAAATTCCAAACAACCCACACATGAAACAACTTCATTTACACACCATTTTTATCTCCTAGGTCATCAGGAAATATTAACGTATTCCTACAGCCAACTAAATGTATTAACAGTGCATACACTGCTAACAAGCCTTTCTTCAGCAGGAGGTCAAACCCCACTGGATTTTTGAAACCTGTTCATACTTTTTTGTTCCAGTTTTGATATCAACATTTCTCATGATCCTGAAATCACCCAAGATAGCTGAGGTACTGATAATATCAAATATCCCAGTTTAGTCACCGCTTATTTCTATCTCAGAAAAACCCCTACCAAATTGCCACCTATTTTGTTTAATGCTGCCATACAGTGACTGTCCTTTGGCATTTAAGTGCATTTAAAATAATCCAGTTTGTGTTTATCTGAAATATTAGGTCTGGTTGTAGATTTTCAGACATTAACACCAGTCTTGCAGGGCCTTCAAGCAGCTGTTTTTACTTCTGTCATTCCTGCATTTTCTGCTCTGCATCCCATCCATATTTCAGCGATCTCAAAGGGATAATTAGCTATATTGGTCAGACTTACATACAGGTGGCCCACAAGTCATACAAATGGCTGTGGAATAATCTAAGCATCTCAAAAATCCTAAAAAATAGGTCACTGCTGGAAAAGTTGTCTGTCTTTGGACAGGAGCAATAGAATGAACCAATGAAACAAAGGCTTTTTTGCAAGGCTTCCATGGAGTGTGACCTTCAGTGTTCCCAGACTGTGTGAGGGAAGGCAACTCCTGCCAGCCAGATTAAATTGTCAAAGTGAATGAATTTAAAGCCGAGGTTTTAACTTTCTACCTATTTACATATCACATGGAGTTTAACGATTAGCAAATTAGACACAAATCATGTGCAAATCAATGCAAATTACTGGTTCACACACACAATGTAAACTTCATTTTTCATGTTGGGATGTAGCCAGTGCCTGGTTAACAAGCATATGGATTTCTGATCGGGGTAAATGAGCTACTCCCTCCTCTTCCCCTCTCATTCCTCCACTTGGCACAAAACCACCACATTTCTCATTCAATCCACATAATTCACTCAGCACTCTCCTCATGTCAGGTTTCGTGTAGGCAGGTAATAACTTCTAGAGTCATTAAATTAGGCTGTGTGCTTTCTCTAATTTGTGCTCCTTGGTTAGAGTTTTGTGGTCACTTACACTAATGAGAAATGCTTGGTTTAATAACAGAAGATATATGCTTTGGAAAACTCCTGGAGATTTCCAAGGTGTTTATAGGTTCCTGAAACTTTTGTTGTCTTGACTTTTGAACCGTGTCATATGTAACGGTTCTGAAGTGAGCTGACGAAAGCCCTTTGGTCTCATCCTCATAATTAAAACCCATTCCATTTGATGCTTCTCCAATGTCACTTTTTATTTCAGAGGGGATCTCCCTTCCCCCAGGAGAGATTACACACAACCAGAATCACAGAATCAGACAGTCAAGACCAGAAGCAACCTCTGGAAGTCTGTTCTGCAAACTCCTGCTCAAAGCAGGAGCAACCTCAAAGATAAATCAGATTTCACAGGGTCACAGAATCACAGAATGGTTTCTGTGGGAAGAGATCTTACAAATCATGTCGTTCCAAACCCCTGCCAAGGACAGGGACACTTCCCACTATCCCAGGTTTCTCCAAGCCCCATCCAACCTGGCCTTGGATATTTCCAGGGATGAAGCAGCCACAGCTTCTCTGGGAAACCACTGCCAGTGCCTCACCAGCTTCATTGGGAAGAATTTTTTCCTAATATCTCATTTAAACCTATTCTCTTCCTGTCTGAGGCCATTCCCCTTAGTCCTGTCTCTTTCTTTGGCAGTTCTGGAGTTTGGGAAATCTGCAGGGTCTGTGATTCTTCTCCCCACTTGCTAAGCCTCTGCTCCTATGCTGAAGGGAAAATGAATTTCCTAAAATCCAGTGTGAGTTTCCACTGCTGAAACATGTGCCCTTTGCCTCCTACCTTTCACTGTGCAACCCCAAGACTCTCCTCTGTCTTCTCTCTGTGTCGCTGTAGGCAGTGGAAGGAAGGATGCTCTAATTCCCCTTGCAACTTCTCTCATTCCTGTGCTCCAGCCTCCAGCCCTCTCTGCTATACTCACACCAATTTCTTATTTTTTAGGAACTCTGTAAGATTTTTCCACAGGTTCCTCAGTAGCAGTTAAAATAGCAAACTCTCCTTTGATGTGCTGCTGCCAATTAGCTGTGGATTTTGAATAATAAACTTATGCAATTAGCAGTCACAATTTTTCCCTCCTCTCAAAAATTCTGTGTAGCAGAGATCTTCCTTTAAGGCCAGGTGAAGAAAAGGACATCTGGAAAACTCTGTTTATCACCCTTAAACTGATTTTGGACTGTTGGAGACAAGGAAGATCAAAACACACAAATCAAGGGAATGTGCCCACTGGCAACATATAATCCTTAAAACTCCATTGTGTCTCACAGAAAATCCCACACAGTGTGCACATACAGCAGAAGTTGAACTAAAAACATTGCTGAAGTCACAGCATCCATTTAAACTGCCTCAGGCTGGCACATCAGGCTGGGAATGAGTGATTTTAGTCCCTATCAGATATGAATAACATAAACAATCAAAGAAATATGTCTTCTCTGACATGACCCTTAATCACTGCAAAAAAAAAAAGAGAGAATGACCTTGATTAACATTGTGCTGCTGAATATGATATGAGAGATCCCATTGATCATGGATTTCAGCAGCTGGGGAAATACAGAGCCTTTGTTTTCATCCCTTCATTTAGTACCTACAGAATTTAAGGTATGATCAAAATAGAGGAGAACACTATACAGGCTGCATCTGTAATCTTCTGCTCCCTGCTGAATACAAAGCTCTTACATCTTTTGTATGAAATAAGAAAGAAATACTTGTAGAACCTGGGCTCAAGAGGAATTGCCAGTTAAGTTTCTGTTTTAATGTGTGTGCAGGAGGATAGAGTTAAAATTCTGCAGGCAGCTGTAGGAAATATGTTGTTGACCATTACCTATGTAGCTTCTACAGCATAAATAAGTTCAATGTGTAATATTATTATTATTTCCTTTTTTTTTTTTTTGGAGGATTTGGGCCTTACGAGACACCCTTTAATCAGAAAGGTGATTTTTACAGTCATCCCTACAACATAGTAAAATATATCCATTGTTTTGTTTTTTTAGATGTTAAAAGTAACATCCCATGAATATTTATTTTATTTTTTTAAGCTTGCTTATTTCACAGTTCATCCTTCTCCCATCTAAGCTGTTCTTTCCTTTCCTCCTTGCCTTGCTGCCCAAAGAGATTAATTCTGCTATGCCCATGGTTTTGCATGTATAAAACATCAGATACCAGCATTTTCTGACCTTCTTCTTCTTTCAGAATTCTGTTCATTATTCTGTGGCTTCAAACAACCAGGTATTATTCATATTTTTTAGACTTCACAACCATCCACCTGATGTGTCAAATGTTTTAAGAGGCTTAGTCAACAAAAATCCAGCAAGATGAAATGTGCAGAAGGCAGTTACAGTCTGAATCCTGGACAAAAAGATGTCTGCAAATAATTACAGACCTCTCTCATGAGCCCCAGACACAGTCAAACAGACTAAGGTTACAGTTCTATGCTAAATCCAGTATTAGTGCTGACATTTACAGCCCCAAAAGCTAAGAGCTCTGGAAAGGATGTGTGGCTGCAGCTGATTGCAAACTGTTGGGAATTATCTCAGCACTGTCATGACTCCCAAATTGTGCTTGGAGTTTGCTTCACAGGAATTTATTTACCAGGTTAAGGGCCCAGGTTTAGGTCATGATGTGGATGTCCTGTATTCCAGGTCCTGAGGATAGCAAAGAGGGGGCAGGTAGTGTTTAATTGTTTGAGAGCACTTAGGAAATCTTTTCTAGTGCATCAGGAAGCAAACGGGGAGTTCCTCACAGCTTTGGGTACATAAATTGCTTTTGAAAGCCTGCCCTCCTACAGACATCCACTTCTGAAAACACCTCAGTGCTTTGGGTTTAGGAATTAACCTACATGGGCACTGCAGTGACAGAATTACTTCCTCAGCCAGGAGACTTCATTTACAGCCCTGCATTCGAGATTTTTGCCCCTGTTGCAGTATATCACAGAAACTCATTAAACGAGGTATCTGTGAACCACTTGCTTTGTATCTAAAAATAAGTTCAGTGCCTTATTTCCACCATGGGATCAATCCAAGAGGGAGATGCTTTTCTTAAGGAATCCAAATGCACCATCATGAACACTGCATCTTTTTTGCCTCAGAAACCATATGGATTCACAGAGCAAGTGAAAAGGTTGTGAGGGTTTTTTTTCTCCCTCATCTTTCTCTTCCCTTTAGCTCTTAAGTCTGGGCATTGTAAAGGAGGGTTGAGCATTAAACTGCACCCACAGAGAGTTTAGAGCAGTACCAGGTCTGTCTCCAATGCTGCTATTGAATCAAAATAAGCTGACATAAGCTGGATGATAGGATGGATGGTTTTCTGATCTCAGAGCTTTTAAACCTCTGTTGAGCTCGAGCTGTGATCAAACTGAAGTTTAACAAAAAAAAAAGCAGAGAAACCCACCCGAAACAACTCTCCCTAGTTTTGGATGAATGCTATTTATCACTGGCAAACTTAAGCCTTTCTTCTAGGTGTTCACAATGTGGACTTTATCTGCTCCCAGGATTGCTCCATTGTGAAGAACACAAGTGTGATACTGCTCTGAGCCACAGCTCCCTTGGGAGGATCTATCAGGCAAAGCTGTTGCTTTCTCAGCTTCTGCAGAAAATTCATTCCAAATATATATATCCCATATAAAACACATTTGATTTTTTTTTTTTTAAATACACCTCCCTCTCTCGAAGTAAATGCAGCTTCTGTTGTAGCTCAGATGTAGAGCCTTGGATCTGAAGCAGGGATAATCATGATCAGACTTACCAGGACATGATGACTCTGAGTGGGGCTTCTATTCCGATTTTGTTGCTTTTCCTTCATAGGTGTTATTTTAATCTTTTCCACAGCCATCACCTCCAGACAGCTTTTGAGCCTTGCAGTTATCTGTGCAGGACATTTGAATTCTATCTTTCCCTTGATATGCAAGGTATTCATTAACAGCCTGACATCCATAGGATGTGTGAGCACAAGAATTTTTTCTCTTGGACTCCAAGACTCCAACGTGGGTCCTTCATTGCCATTGCAGGTATAGAAATTTGATTGCTCCAATTTCCTACCTTTCCTTGGAATAGAGGAGCAGGAAGGGACTGATTGTGTCTCAGCAAGCATTGAGACAAAATAAAACTGAGGAAGTATTAGAATCAGATAATTATTTAGGTTGCAAAAGAAATTTAAGACCACTGAGTTCTTGTTACCCTAATGCTGCCAAGGCTCTCATGAACTGGTTAAGTTCAGAACAAAGGTCCAAATGAGTGGTTTAAACCTTCATCCTTGGAAATTTTGGACATTCAATTAAAACCATAAACACAGTCGACAGCTACTTTAGAGTTGTAGTTAACTCTGTAGGTTATTCTTGCTCACTGGCCTCAGCAGAGGTGGACTGAGATACAGAACAGTATCTGCAGGTGGTAGTGTTTGATTGTGCTGATATTTAACAGAAAAAAGGAGCTGATAGCTTTGATTTAGGGTTTATGATTTTACATAACTGACAAGTCAGGCAGAGTCTGTGGATGGGTGTTTTCTATTGCAGTCAAATCAAAACAAATAATATGGTTAAGGCACCACTGTTTGGGATATTGTCATATCATTACATGGCTTATATTTCTGACAAACATTACTTACATTTCAAAGCTCTTTTCCCCCCCCAGCTTTCCATATGTCAGCTGCTATCAAAATACACTATTTAGAGTTAAGTGGAAAGAAAATTAGAATTATTATTTTTTCTAGTCTCTGATCTTCAAGTGCTCCAAGAAAATCTCAGATATTGCAAAGTGTGTTAAATGTCCAGCTTTATCCATAATTCTAGGACCACTCTACTGCCTGCAAAGATTGTCCAAACACTAGAGAACTCCAGCCTCAGCCTTGCAGCAAATAAAAAATGTGTACCTTTCCCAGGCATTGATTCAGTCATCCAAAGCTCATCTAAAATAGAGAGCTCAAGACTGGGATAAAGATTCACCCATTTCATATAAATGCTAAATATGACGATCTTTTTGGAGAGATACCAAGCTGTTCTATAGAGTCAATATGTGGTGCTAAAAAGCTGAAAATAAGAAGTCAGAAGGAACAATATAGACTCTTACACAAAGTGGCACTGTGGGAAAATATGTCAGAGTGGCAATCTTCTGGGTTACTATTGAGGCCCTATATATGAAATACCAAATTAAGTTCAGAAGGTACCACCATAGAATGGTTTGGGTGGAAGGGACCTTAAAGCTCATCCAGTCCCACTCCCTGCCATGGGCAGGGACACCTTCCACTGTCCCAGGTTGCTCCAAGCCCCATCCAGCCTGGCCTTGGACACTTCCAGGGATCCAGGGGCAGCCACAGCTTCTCTGGGCACCCTGTGCCAGGGCCTCCCCATCCTCACAAGGAATATTTTTTTCTGAATATCCAGTCTAAACCTCCTCTCAGTTTGAATCCATTCTCCCCTGTTCAATCACTACATGCCTTGTGAACAGTCTCTCTCCATTGTCATTGAACTCTTTAGGCACTGGAAAGCTGCACTGAGGTCACCCCAGAGCCTTCTCTCCTCTAGGCTGAACAATCCCAGCTCTCCCAGCCTTTCCCATAGCTGAGCTGCTCCATCCCTCTGATCATCCTGATGCCTCCTCTGGACTCTCTTCAGCAGCTCCAGGTCCCTCCTGTGCTATGATCCAAACATCTGGAGCAGCTCTGCAGGTGAGGTCTCACCTGAGCAGGGCACAGGGGCAGAATCCCCTCCCCTGCTGCCCACTCTGGGATCAGCCCAGCACATGAAGGATTTCAGAGATGGGTCATGTCCAGCTCTCACCCACCAGCACCTCCAAGTCCTTCTCCCAGGGCTGCTCCATCTGCTCACCCTCTACCCTGGATGGTACAAAAGACTGGTCTGAGAAGTTACATGAGCACATAATCACATACAGTCTTTAAAGTTTCATCAGAACTAATGATTCATTCAGCTCCTAAATGGCTGCTTGAAGCCAATTTCAGGTCATAAGGAAGAAGGCATCCATCCAGTGTGCTTTCATTTCATTTAAAACCAAGCTCCAGGGAACATGAGCAAACACAAAAAGGAGAAAGTGCTGAAAGAATTGCAATACTAAAGAAAAAAAAATCCCAACAAACCTTTTTGCATTAGCTGAAAGGATTTTAATCTGGAGTCCTCTTGACCTATTATGGAAAATGGTTTCTGCCAGTTCAGGTGAGGGTAGTACAGTAGTGGGCACAGTGCTAGGGAAGAGAAATCACTCAGATTAATTAGCAATATAAATGCAAATTTCAACAGGTGAGTGACAAGCAATTGCTGAAACTGGATGTACTTTCAGTCTTAAATTCAGATAGTGATGCGAGACTAAGAGACAGCTATAGCATGTTAATGTAAAAAGCTACTCAAAAAGTTAAGATGAAGGTTAAAACCTACTTTGAGCATGTACACTTCAGTTCCAAATTTATTGATGGATATGAATAGAAGAACAGTTTACTCATACAATAGTTTTACAGTCCCTTATCTCATGTGTAGGAAGAAGCATTAGTGCCAACCTCATGCTAATAGATTGCTGGGAAACAAGAACAAAGCAAAAGATGATCTGCCTTGCTGAGAAACTCAGTTTGATACTAGTGGGAAATTTATTTCAGACAGGTTTACACCATGCAGTAAATAAAGCACTGAGTTTGCAAGATTGTGGGTATGCGAGCTCACTAGGAAAGTTTGGCCAACAAATCAGTTGTAACCTTGAGTTTGTCACCAGCCTCCCATCCATTATCCTTTTCTTCCCCCTCTGCAGTAGCACTTATATTACATATTATGTCTCCTCTTTTCTACAACAGATAACCCAGATCCCTCCAGTTTTCTTCAGAGGCAACATTTCTTGATTTCTTATCACATTTCCTGCTTTCTTCTTCAGTTGATCCACATTAGAGTTGATAATTTATAATTAAATCTAGAATTTTGAACCTAAGTATGTATTTTTTTCACTTTACTCCTTTTTTCTTAAGACTTTGGAACAATTAAGTCCAGGTTTAAATGAATTGATTCAATGAGTCTTTGCTCTGAACAAATTATCATGGTACCAATATTAATGGTGTATGTTTGTGCACATGGGTAATTAGTGAAGCCTCAACACAAAATTCTTTCTGACCTTGTACTTTCTGTGATCTGAAATACCTGATATTTTTTCAAAAATTACTTCTCCCCTCCAAAAATGTGGCATTATCTGTGTAAGCTTTATATTTACCCTTATGCTATTGCACAGATCCAGCCAAACAGAGGCATCTGAGCAGCCTCAGATCAGAAACAAAATCCAGGCAGAAAAACGTTGTTAATTCACTGTGCTTTCCTCAGACCTCCAGATTTTCAATGCAGTTACAGCTGACCTTGAAACTCTGGGTTTGTGGCCAAGGAGATAATGGCAGAAGTGCTGATAGACTAAGTAGTGTTTTGGGATATGAATCTGGAGTTTACTCCCACTAGCAGTAGATCATTCTGCAGCTGGGGTATTACTTATCCTGGTACTCTTACCTCTGTCAGTACCAGGAGTAGTTATCTCCCTCCATATCATTAAGGGAGGAAGATCCTGTAGAGTGGCAGGAAACAATTTACACTTTGGAACAAGGAGAAAAAAATAATAAGGGAAGAGAAGGTAACACAATCTGTGTGCAAGCCATACGCTGTGTGGCTGTGAGAAAGGATGAGTCTCAAAGAGAGTGAAAACAAAGTGCAGTTACTTTGCTACTACAAGAGATTAAAACAATCCTAAAATTCTTCAATAGGGTGTGTGTGTGTGTGAAATCCCATACAAACACACCCAAGTCCTTAGGATAGCTTTTTTAAAATTTCAAAGTATTTCAAGAATGCTGATTACTTTGCACATTTTCTCAAATAAAGGGTAAAACTAATACTTAAGATTTTACTGTATGAAATCAGTTGATTTTAGTGGCAGCTGGTGTTTAAGATCTTTACCAAATACACCAGTAACCCTTACCAAAATCTAAATTATTGCCTGCATTCAATGATCTGTGTTTCCTGGAAGTAAAGGGAAGATTTATTCAAATGATGCTAAACAATTGAAAGAATCTTCTAAGAAAAGGGAGTGGTGATGTTAAGAGATCTGAACAGAGGTACAAATCTTCAAAATTCAGCCTGGAGCAAATTTCAGTGGCTGTGGTCATATTCCAGATTACTGAAGCTGTTCAATATTAATCTTTGCAGTTGTGTTATGTCTGATGCTTGTTGGAAGAAACAATACTGGAAAATAAACTTGAAAAAAGTGGACCAGGACACAGGAAATAAATTGCAAGTTGGATATCAAAATTACCAGGCAGAGCAATTCTAAAGTAACCAATTTTCACACAGACCTTGGTGATTCAAAAGAACATACTCTTAATCAATAAGCCAGTCTGACACACAGCCAAAGATATGTTTTGGACTTACAGACATCCTAAGAATGATTTGTAAATATTTTGCTACCAAATTTTATTTTAGAACCTATAATATAAGCTAAATATAGAGGAGGAAAGAATCAGGAATTTTTAAAATACTTCTTAAAATGAGGTATGGGAAAAGAGTTGGTCTCAAATTCAGGGTCACTTGGTCTCAAATTGTTCAAGTAGCTCTTAATGCTCCACTGCTGGTGAGAGCCTGCCCTGGCACTCATGAGTGAGGACCAAATCACCCACCCCAGACATACAGAGGGGGGGCATGGAGGAGAACACAAAGTCTCACAGTCCCCACAAGTGACTTGGCTTGTGGAAGAATCCTGAAAATAATTGCAGCAGTGCTGGCAAGTGAAATGAATATAAATTTGAGTTCTCTATTTCAGTCTGGGGAGAGGGAAGGCACTCAGGAGAGCTGCAAGAGACTGGATGCTGCTAGGTAGATGCTCAGCCACAGCTACCAAAGGGATGTGTAACTTTTCCCATTTTCATTTAGAGAGTGCCTTTTCCAACTCATTCCTTGGCATCATTAACATCATTAATAATTGCTAGAAGTTGCCTGCTCTGCCCATGCTGGGAGTAGCAGTTTCCTAGGCAGCTGCAGATGCATTGTATCAAGGTTACATATAATGGTGGGATGAGGATGGAAAGTTTGGAATGTGCAGCCTTCTTTCACACACATAATGTGATTGTACTCATGATAGAATACTTTATCCAGTCCTTTTCCTGGCTAAATCTAGGAAAACTGAATTCTACCCCATTCCTGCACATGCATTCTGTTCCTGTGGTCAAATAAGGTTTCAGACATATCAAAGGACCAATATTAACTACATTGTACCAAAGCCAATTGGATAAGATTGCTGGAGGTAGAATTGCAGAATATCCTGAGTTGGAAGGGACCAACAAAAATCCTGGCCCTGCACAGGATCACACCAAGAATCCCACCCTGTGCAGATAGCATTCTGAATATTCTGCCCTCACAATTAGCTGCTTTGCCAGTGGGCTGGCTGGTTAGTCAGGACTCAGACACCTCAGGTTCTACTTTTTGCTTTGCAGGGTGGCCTTGGGCAATTACTCTCCACTTGCCCAAACTTCCCTTTCCCCCTGTACAAAGGATGTGCAAGTGATCTACTTCTACCAAGTTCTGCAAGAGATTAAGATATTCTTTAACTTTGGAAGCCATGCCCTCACTTTATTGACTCTTATCTCCCCAGGCAAATATTCTTTTGCTGTTAAGAAAAACAATAACCTGGAAAGGCACCAACAAAGAGCCTTCATTAGAACGGAATAAAGATTGTCCTTATATTCTTCCAAAACTGTTGGAAGTAGTACTCTGCCAGCTAAAGAACACAAATTATATGGCAATAATATCTTGCCTGTACTTTCTGAGGAGGTCAAACACTTTGTTCTTGCAGATTATGCACTTTTTATGGAGAATCATAGAATAGTTTGGGATGGAAGAGGCCTTAAAAGCCATCCAGTCCAACCCACCTGGAAAAAGCAGGGAAAGAGGTGGGGTCTCCTAGAGAAGAGTCCACAATAATTATTGCTTACTATTTAAATCCCATTTTCCTTGGACAGCTGAACCCTGCTGGAGAAGGCACCTGCCACACTCTGGCATTCTCCTGGGATCACCTCCACACCTCTTGGATAACTCACTGCCTATTATTCCATGCTGTGCTCTCCTGCCCAGCCCTGCAGCTCTGGACTGTAAAAGTGCCACGTTTTACAGCTGGCAGTGAAGAGGCAACACTCAGGAAATAAATTCTGAGCCACCTGATATCAACAGGCACCTTCAATCACACGGGGAGAGCAGGGCATCCCCTGCCAGCAGCTGCTGGCACAGCTCTCTGACCTCCCTCTCCCCCAGCTTCCAATGGGCTCCAACGAGGCAGGAGCACTTCGGTGACATCAGGGACAATTGCTAGTTTGGGTGGAAAAATCTGCATTGCATTATTATTTATCAGTTGGGTATTTTCTCTTTTTTTAACCTGTGAGTGTCACTGCTGATGTTCCGGGAAGGCAGCAGAGTAATCTGAACTCCACCTAATGAACTTGTGCTAATGAATAAAAGAAGTGGTCTGTGCTGTGCTCTTTTAAATTAAAGTTTTTAATTTTTTTTCTGATAACAGCAATGGTATTAAAACAGCCTCTTTGTACTAAGAAAATGAATTCATAGCTATAATCAGAATTTTATTCTTATTGGTGTGCTAGAATGAGAACACAGTCTACAATATCATATCGTTGGTGTGCTTCCACATTCACTGCTTATTTATTTCCCAAGAGCCTAAAACATTTTTACTTTAATCAGTAAAAAAGCAGCAAATTCCCATAATATCTTTCAGGTCATGCAATGTCTATATTGAGGCTATCACGTGTTGTTTTTTCATCTGTGGTGTTTTGTTTCTTTTGGAGGGGTGGAGGGTGTGAAGAGGGAGAAGGAACAGCATTTGAGAAATAATTGAATAACTGAGACTATAGCCTCAAGATCTCAGTCAGAAACTCCCAGGCAAATTCTGCACCCACGACACTCAATTTTAAATGAAGAGTTAATCACTGGGTTTATTTTAAAAGGAAGGGAAAGAGAAAGGGGGCAGGGATTTAAAACTAATTATAATAAAAAAGGCAATTATTCCAACTTCAGCAATTAAATATTGAACCATACTATAATTTAATGCATTCTATCCCTGCTTCAGCCTGGTCACTTGTTCCTGACAGGATTTCTGTGAAAACTTGTACAATAATCATCAGCAATTTATCTTCATCTGCCAAAACCATACAAAAATCTCATCCACACCACGAGTGACCTTCCTGTGGCTCTGTCTGTGCACACAGCTGACAATTGTCACATTCTGGAGCTTTAGCAGCATAAAGGCTTCACTGATGCTGTGTCTAATGGATTCACACACCTCTGCATTCACATTATAATATTTACTGCTAATTACTGTTGCCAATACAGAGCAAATAAACAAAGTGTGAGGATTTGTTTGGGTTTCTGAGTGAGGCTAACATTTCACAGAAATATCTTAATGCATCCCATGAAGTTTTATCAGACTTGTGCCACACAGAATAAGGGAAATAAATGCCAAAGGCATTAAAAATATAGATTCTTACTGTTCTATGAAAAAAATGCCCTGTGATCACTTTGTAGCATAGAATGTAGCTTTGTGTTTCAAATATTTTTGTTCCTGTGTATGACTGCATTGATAAGATTATGAAACACAGAAATAAGATGTTACTGAACAGCTTTCCTGTGTGCAGCTATGCCAGTTGGAAAAAAAACCACTATCAGCAGCAGGAATAAAACAGCCAAAAATCAAAGTTTAGGAAGGCTTAGGAAGATTATTGCATTACCTCCAGTGCAGAGGAGATATAGATCTTTAACATGTTCCAAATCTATTCAGGCTTCAGAATAGTTTAGAATGATCTGTTTTCATAAATTTTATTGAGAGTCTCATATTTAAACACATATCCTAAATAGGAGGGATTCTGAGAAGCATAAAATTCCAAACAGTCCATGTCATTTCCCTGGGCTGAATCAGCCCAACCTAACTCAGGTTTGGTTAGAGCCACCTGTCAGGGAAAACCAGGAAAACAGGGAAAACAGGGGATAGAAGCTGAGCAGCATCCTCCAGCTGGTCCCTGTCATGCCTGGCTGCCAGGGACCACAACTCTGCACCACAGCAGGTCCTGATGGACAGCTTTGGATCACGGCCATTCCATCAGACACAGAGCACATTGTCTGACAGGACATGCTGTGCTGGGAAGAGTAGGATGTGGACATTTCCAGGAGGTGATTGGGATCAAAGATACAGCCAGTCACTTAAAGGAAGCCTGAGGGAAGTTAAACAAGACAAACCAATTTTAAAGAATGAACAAAACAAGGTAGGACTAGCAGGGATTGGCTTTGAATGGAAAGAGGGAAGATGTAGATTGGATATTAGAAATCAATTATTTATTTTGGAGATAGTGAGGCCCTGGTATAGGGTGCCAAGAGAAGCTGTGGCTGCCCCTGGATCCCTGGAAGTGTCCAAGGCCAGGTTGGATGGGGCTTGGAGCAACCTGGGACAGTGGAAGGTGTCCCTGCCCATGGCAGGGGGTGGAACTGGGTGATCCTTAAGGTCCCTCCCAAGCTCAGCCATTCCACAACTCTAGGATATTATCACCTTAGAGCATCTTGAATCATTCATATTATCAAATATTTTCTGACAAATTCAGTGAAGCTTCGTTACTAGTTTTCATTCAATTAGCTTTTCCCTTCATTTTGCCCCACTTTCAGTCCCCAAATCCTGCAGAAACCATCATGTGGTTAATGGCTGACATGCCTCCAGCTGGAGGATGTGATGTCAAATACGTGTTATGGATCCTCATCCAGATCCACCTACCAGCTCACCCTAGAAACACTTCCAGAGGAAATTTCACTTGCCTTAAGTTTATGGATGTAAGATTGGCTGTTGAGTGCATTACTGAAGTAGAAAAACAAATGATCACAACAGAACAATGATTTTTCCTCTCCCCATAAGGAACACTGCAGAAATCCATTCCTGCTGAAGTACATCTTATCCTGAGAGCTTCACAAATAGCAGGTTTTATTCTTGACACTCACCAGTGACAATATGGTTAGTTTTTAGATTTCATCTTTCCAGCCAAGGTCATTTCCCCTAGTAAATCAGCACTTTGGCATCTCATTTTCTCTCTAAATTGGGGGAAACAATGTCTAACATAGCAGCAGCACATGGACATACACATTTTTGGAGATGAGAGACAAGAAAAGGGTCAGACAACTTCCTTTGTGCCAAGGAAATGATTACACTGACTGGTTGCTTTATTTAGATGTAGTGCAGACAGCTTGCAGTGGGTCCATTAGAACTGCCTTGCTCTTAATTACATTGACTTTTAAAAGCTTTGATTAATTATGATAGAGAGCAAAGGTTTCCAGCAGAGAGATGACTGTATCAGAAAACAGCTCCTGATGCTGATCAGATCAGGTCAGTGTTTGAAGCATTTTATGCCCCATAATAAACTCTACACAAAGTTGTCACTAGCAGGATTGTAGATGTTAAGAAATATTTATGTTGTTCTAAGAGATTTATGATTGCAGAAGACTAGCAATTTCTTTATTTATTTAAATTGGTGGAACCAATTTAAATTGGTGGAACCAAAGGAAAAGAAAGAGATAAATAACACTTCGGTGGTTTTTTTTTTAAACCAATCAGAATATGTATTTATTTTTGATTTTTTTTGTTGTTTTTTTTTTTACCTAATTGAACTAAAAAATGCTGCTTTCTTTTTTTTTTTTTTTTTTTTTTTTTTAAATTTATTTAAAATTNGTGTCACCAAGAGCTCTGGATGGGAGCTGGATGACAAGGTTGGAGCAGATGCATGAAGTTACAGGACACGGGTCCCTCTGCCTCATTTTCTGCACCTTTAATTCAGTCATGGCAGCAATTCCCAGGGCTACTCTATCAGGGCATGTTCATTAACATTTCAAGTCCTGCTACTAATGACAAGTATAGGTGAAAGATTTAAGAGAGTGAGATCCTGCTTCTGGACTGATTTTGCAGTGCTGATATTTGTAGCTTCTTAAATCTTACTGCTGTAGACATTCCCACCTTCCCTGGGTTTAAAGGTTCTGTTAAACCCCTGACAATTTCTGGCTTTGTTTTTCTCCTTTACATTTTATATATATATATATATATTTTAATCTCCTTACAGTGATTATTTTCCTTTTAAAAGCCTCCTGGAAATATATTTCCTACTTTTTTCCTGATAATCAAATTATGGGTATTTTTATTATTTTTAGTTTTTAGCATTAATATTTGAGTTAGAACCTGCTGTAGCATGCAGAACTGGTTTCAATATTGAAATTTAAGTCTATTTGAATGAGCTTTATATAATATTTTTCTTTGTCACCTATGCTGTTACCCCATCAACCCTCAGACTGAACCTTAGAGGGAATAGATTGTAGAACTGATAACACATGTTTCTAGATAATTCTGCTTGAATTTCAATATCTAATTAAATCTGAACTACTCCCCAACATTGAAAATACTGATGGGAAATGTGTAACAAGCGCTCAGGAAAGAAGATATGATCAACTGAAAGGCAATAAAAATTAAAAAAAAATTTGCAAATGAAGTGATTACAACCACATGTATTGAGATGAAATAAGGTGCAGTGAAAAGGACAGCAACTTGCCAAAATGATTCACATTGAAATCCTAACATCAGGAAAGAGATGTAAACAAAGAGACAGGAGAAGAAATGGAAGGAGTTAAATGCTGCAAAAGAAAGAGAGAAAATTCTGGAACAAAGTGAAAACAAGAAAAGTGAATGGGATGGCACAAAATGCACAGAAATGGACCAAGCCTCGCCCAATTGATCTTCATTGAAATAGCAAGATTTGCCTTCTTGAAAGGAAGAATTTAAAATCAGAGAACAAAGTGGAACAAACACTCTGGAAAGGATATATGATAAAATCAAATGTAATTGAAGAAAAAAAAAATTCTAAATGGAGTGACTATCCCAAAATGTACTGAGATGGAATGAGGTTCAGTGAAAAGAGGTCAACTGGGGATGAAAGCAGCATCATAGGAGAGCATACATCAGCAGTCTTGGGGGTCAGGCAATATAACACAAGAGACACAGAGAAAATTCAAGAGTCACCTCATGATGTATTGCTTTCCTCACTGCCTTCAGAATAGGGCTCTGTCACAAGCAGTACAGTGATATATTGATTCTATAGCTTCCCCCTCCACCCCACCAACTCCCCTTTTCAGATCTGACGTGACTCTCAGTATAAAATACACTTTTCCTAAACTAATCCTGATCACCGGGATGTCACTTCTGACTTTATTGTAAGGTGAGGATACCACTAAGAGCTCAAGCTTTGGAAATTCAGGTAATTGCCCCCACTGGANTTTTTTTTTTTTTTTTTTTTTTAGTTTTGTAAAATTAATTGACCATGTGAACTGCAAGGTCCTGAGAGCCTGTGTAAACAGAGTCAGACGCTTTGCATCTCTCCACCTCATTTCCATCCAAACCCTCAGTGGCTTTCTCAGGTTGGTGTAGGAATTTTCTGATATCTATGGCACTATTATGAAAAATGATGTGCTTGCCTGAGTTGCATAAGGAACAAATTTGCATTCAATTCCCCAAAGAGCCATCGAAGGTTTACATGTCCTTGAAAGCATCACTTAAAGCGGGATTCATTGAAAACTAACTGATAGTCAAACTTTTCAATGGCTCTGGGAAGGCAGCAGAGGAAAATTGAATTGCCCTGTGCCAGTGCTGCTGTGTCACCAAGAGCTCTGGATGGGAGCTGGATGACAAGGTTGGAGCAGATGCATGAAGTTACAGGACACGGGTCCCTCTGCCTCATTTTCTGCACCTTTAATTCAGTCATGGCAGCAATTCCCAGGGCTACTCTATCAGGGCATGTTCATTAACATTTCAAGTCCTGCTACTAATGACAAGTATAGGTGAAAGATTTAAGAGAGTGAGATCCTGCTTCTGGACTGATTTTGCAGTGCTGATATTTGTAGCTTCTTAAATCTTACTGCTGTAGACATTCCCACCTTCCCTGGGTTTAAAGGTTCTGTTAAACCCCTGACAATTTCTGGCTTTGTTTTTCTCCTTTACATTTTATATATATATATATATATTTTAATCTCCTTACAGTGATTATTTTCCTTTTAAAAGCCTCCTGGAAATATATTTCCTACTTTTTTCCTGATAATCAAATTATGGGTATTTTTATTATTTTTAGTTTTTAGCATTAATATTTGAGTTAGAACCTGCTGTAGCATGCAGAACTGGTTTCAATATTGAAATTTAAGTCTATTTGAATGAGCTTTATATAATATTTTTCTTTGTCACCTATGCTGTTACCCCATCAACCCTCAGACTGAACCTTAGAGGGAATAGATTGTAGAACTGATAACACATGTTTCTAGATAATTCTGCTTGAATTTCAATATCTAATTAAATCTGAACTACTCCCCAACATTGAAAATACTGATGGGAAATGTGTAACAAGCGCTCAGGAAAGAAGATATGATCAACTGAAAGGCAATAAAAATTAAAAAAAAATTTGCAAATGAAGTGATTACAACCACATGTATTGAGATGAAATAAGGTGCAGTGAAAAGGACAGCAACTTGCCAAAATGATTCACATTGAAATCCTAACATCAGGAAAGAGATGTAAACAAAGAGACAGGAGAAGAAATGGAAGGAGTTAAATGCTGCAAAAGAAAGAGAGAAAATTCTGGAACAAAGTGAAAACAAGAAAAGTGAATGGGATGGCACAAAATGCACAGAAATGGACCAAGCCTCGCCCAATTGATCTTCATTGAAATAGCAAGATTTGCCTTCTTGAAAGGAAGAATTTGAAATCAGAGAACAAAGTGGAACAAACACTCTGGAAAGGATATATGATAAAATCAAATGTAATTGAAGAAAAAAAAAATTCTAAATGGAGTGACTATCCCAAAATGTACTGAGATGGAATGAGGTTCAGTGAAAAGAGGTCAACTGGGGATGAAAGCAGCATCATAGGAGAGCATACATCAGCAGTCTTGGGGGTCAGGCAATATAACACAAGAGACACAGAGAAAATTCAAGAGTCACCTCATGATGTATTGCTTTCCTCACTGCCTTCAGAATAGGGCTCTGTCACAAGCAGTACAGTGATATATTGATTCTATAGCTTCCCCCTCCACCCCACCAACTCCCCTTTTCAGATCTGACGTGACTCTCAGTATAAAATACACTTTTCCTAAACTAATCCTGATCACCGGGATGTCACTTCTGACTTTATTGTAAGGTGAGGATACCACTAAGAGCTCAAGCTTTGGAAATTCAGGTAATTGCCCCCACTGGATTTTAGCAGTCATGGGGCATTTCAGAAAAAATTCTGAGATTTCATCTCAGAAAAATGAAACATAAATGGCTCCTTGGTGGGAACCACACCTTCAAGGCTTTTTAAGCTGTTGCCCTCAGAGGAGACATCCAAACAGCAATTTCCCACTTGTACTGGGGCAACAAAACTTAGGGCAGCACCATGAGCATTTATGTGCACATCCTGTGTGTTTTCCAAAGGCTGATCACAGGGAACTAAGAACTCCTGGCAGTGACAGTATGGGCAATCAAAGTGGGAAGCACAAAATAAAAAAAACCCACACTAATAATCACTTGAAAAAGCAAATTCCCTACTTCAAATCACGGCCCCACACAAAGCATCAGACAGAAACCTGATGTTGTATTTACTGTCTGTACAGAAATATCTGTACAGAGAAGGAACCTCAGGGAAGTACACATAGCAAGTTAGGAGTAACTTGTGCAAGGACATCTGAGTGAAAGAAGAACTCAAACTTCTCTGCAATTAGACCTTTCCCTCACTGCACATATGTTTATCCGTGACAATAAAGCCCTTTCTGAAAGTTAAGAGGTCCAACCTCTCATCTACAGTCTTAATTATAGGGAAGAAAAATTACAGCTTAACTGCAAACAGGATTAACAACAAGTTCAATTAAAAAAATAATAAAGTTTAATTACATATATTCAATTTAATAGACTAATAACAAAACATTCCTCTCTCCTGTTTTTCCTTGTATAGACCTTTGCCAGCATAACACCCACCATCTCTCCTTCTCTTCCCCTTCTTTTTACCAGGGGACAAATGGGCAATTTTTAATTTTTTTTCTTTTTTTACAGGCTGTCCATGCTGATTGCCCCAGTACTTGTTTTCTCCTGGCTATAACGTGGTTGTTACATATTGCAGTTATGTGCAATATATACAGAGGGTCTGCACTGCCTGTGTCACCTGCAATTGGTGCCATGACTTGTCCTTTGGAGGTACCTGCCTTTCCCTCTGCCTGCATGGGAGGCATAATTACCATTATTACCCCAGCCCTGAGATGCTCAAGCCCAGCTGGGATGGAGGCATCAGCAGCTTGGTCCAGTGGGTGACATCCCTGCCCATGGCAGGGGGTGGAACGGGGTGATCCTTAAGGTCCCTTCCAACCCAAAGCATTCCATGATTCTATGATCCTTAACTTGCTTTTCTCCATTTCTAGAGCAAATCAAACCTTAACACTTTGGAATTCTTTTTCCTTTTCGATGAAGTTTCTTTGGTGACTTTTTGTCCTCATCTCATCTGTCTTGAGCCTCTCTCTTGCTAACATCTATGACAGTTCTTTAAAAACTTATTATGTCCCCATCAATGCCTCCTTTCACTGTGACACTTTGTAGCCACTGTAATAAAGACTGCAAAAGTGACCAGGGTCCAGAGGACAAATTCACACCAACAGTTCCTTGCGGTTTATTTGAAGGACATAAATAAACCAAAAATAAGCTGGAGTTTTCTTGGCTGAGATAGTGGAAAACTACCTTGTCCTCTGAGATTCAAACATCTGGTAACAAAGGTTTTATTTTTATATATTTCTATAACTAATAATCAAATTAAGCAAAAGGAACATCTTTTTGCTTCTTTGGATTTGCACAGGAAATAGCCCAGTGAAGTCTGGAATTGATCTCCCTTTGTAGAACAAATGCTGATTACAGTCTCTCCTCTCTAGAAGTAATTTATTTCTATTTTTCTAAATGACAATTAGTGAAACAATATTGAACTCATGAAAAAAAGTAATGATAGACAAATTATGTTCTGCTAATGAAGACAGCAGAAGAAACATTCAGCTCTTTCTGTTTTGTATCTCACAGTCCCACTGGAATCCGCCAGACATTTGATGTAATACCTCATAAAATTTTATTTGCATACCAGCAGGTATATCCATGCCATGTAATCTGAGAAAAGAGGGAAAATAGAAAAAATTATTAAACAGGAGTGCAGCAGGAGGAGCAAGGCCTCTAATAGCTCTAAGAACCCAGGTTACACTGGATCTTAGAACTACTCAAGGTTTTCAAGTGCTAATGAAATTTCCCTGCTAGAATTCATTCTTTTCAACTGGCAGGGAACAGGGAATTTTCATAAAAGTTTCTTCCTTGTGTTGTTTACAGCTACTTTTAGATCTTTCACATGGCTTTCAAATTTCAGAAAGAAGGTGGAGGGTAAACAAATATTTTTAAACTAGGTGTGATTTTTTTTCCTTTCTTCTTTAGTCAGCTTTGTTAAATATATTCACTACATAATCTTGAGAGAGAAAAGGAAAAAAAAATAGAAAAAATCTATCTAGTTAATTCTGCTGAAATATATCAAACTTAGAGGGATTTGAAAACACCCAGCAGGGCAAGGACATAAAAAAGAATTGTATAGCATTTGCGAAATGATAAAATCTAAATTCGCAAATTTGTTTATTGGCTTGTATCGCAGTGGAAGAGGATTTTTTTTTCAAAGTTCTTTTAAAGTAATTCACGTCATGATCAGTGTCTTGACTTGTGCCATCTTTGAACTCGTGCAACGTAAGGAATGGCAGCTCAAGATCTCAGCTCGTGTTCTACCAGTCATGCTGCACACATTGCTTTGATCTCAACCAAATTTAGCTGACCTTTCCAGCAAAACCAGGACAGAACCCATCCAATTGCATGAAAATTTCAGTCTTCTCAACCTAATTAAGGAAGAGGCACAGAAAAGCAACCTCTTGAAGGAATATTTGGATAAATAATGACACCGAATACTCAGTAGAAATTATTGGGTTGTAGCCAGTCCTTTTCTTAGTAAAACCCTCTCTACAGCAAAATCAATTAAATATTTTATTTTTCTTTTATGTTGAGGGAAGTGTTTTGTCACTAGTGAATTTATTTTATGGAATCATGTTCTTATCTACAGGGTACACACCTATCTTTGTGTCTGTAATTGAACTTTCCTCCAAAGTTCATTGCCTTCCAATTTTTTCCCTTCTATCAGTGTAAATTTACTTCAGAAATGCTTCTTAGCTCTTCCAGCTCTCCTTTCTATATATGAAAGAGGCTTATTCTCCTGTTTGGTGGTTACTTTCTTACCTCCTGGGACCCCTTTCAAAACCTTGCCTGCAAAGATGCAGGATGAAGAGAACTCAGCTTTAGTTTCTTCCCATCAAAAGAAAAAAACAAGCCAAAAACCAAACAACCAAAACTCCCTGCATTTACTCCTTTGACTCACAAGTCATTTTGAAAACACAACTGGAAAATCACACAGCCTGTCCATGTTTCTCAAGACAGCCACTGCAGATTTGGGTTAGCCCAAACAGTGCAAGTCTGCTCATGAACAGCCTTTGTCACCATCACCAGCTTTAATTCCTTAAGCCCTGCACATTTCTCACCCATGGGAACTCCCATTTCACTTTCAGACCACAGTCTCAAAAGAATTAAATGACATTGGGAGATTTGCTGTCAGCATTCCCACTCCCCTGTAAATTACTGACTTTGGAGAGCAATGTGGGACCTTGACACTGATCCTTCTCTCCCTTCAATTGCCACAAATTAGTTTAACTTGGTGGAATTGCATTAGTGGGAAAGCAGATAATGGTCCTAACTCGATAAAGCACATTATTTGTTTACTTTTAATCTGGTGGCAGTCCCATTGAAGTTAGCCAGCCTTGAGTATATTCCAGAATAGCAATGCTTTTTGAGTGAGGATTGGAATATAAAAGTGTTCAGCCTGAATACTTCCCCTCTAATCTAATACAGAAGCATATGTTTATAATTTAGGAACCTGTGATATAGGACAGAGAGAGAAATACTTGGCATGAATAACTTCACTGATATGCCTGTTATAGAGAGCTTTCTTAAAAATGGAGAATGATATACAATGGCCAAATGCCCAGGCACTGTCAAAGGGAGAGCAGTGAAAAAGTTGCTTCCAAGTCAAGAGCATTGTGTAAAATTTGTAGATGTGCACAGTGGATTTGGACTGTTGATCATACACACACACAGATCCCCTGTAGCAGGATTTAAACAGTTTATTCAGTAAGTGCCCCTCGATCCCCCTCTGCTCTGCTCTCATGTGTAAATGAGTCTCTCAGTGACTCCCAGGCCCCACAGCAATTCCTGCATTTGCCTTTGATCTTTCTGATCAGTTGTCAACCTGCAGACCCCTGGTCTCTCCAGAATCTGAGCAAAAATAATAGTCTGAAGAAAATCCCAATATTCATTAATTATTCCTGATCAGCTTTAAATTTTTCTAACTTTATGCCTAAATTAAGGAACAATTGCTATCAAGCTAAGACCCCCACAGTTAGGAGCTTCTGCCATCAGGTTGGTTGGTCTGTCTTGAAAAACAAGACTCATGGTAATTCCATAAAATTTTTCAACTCACCTGAAAAACTTAATTTTAAACCTTCTCAGCTAAACACAGCTAGCTGGCTTATCTCTATAACTACTAAGACTATAATAAATTGATAGTAATTTACGTGGGTGTCCAAATAATGGGGTGTAATGAAGAAGAGATTAGAATGATGTAAAAACTGTTACATCCTATTTTGACTGACTACAGTCTCAAGACAGATTACCAAATTAAAAGAAAAATATTTTGATTGCATTCTATGTGATCAAGATTTTTTTTCTGCTTTGGAAATGGCAAGCAGTTAAACTATATCACTGAAAGATAATTTGTGAAGGAGCTCTGAAATAATATGCACATAAAAAAACTCAAAAGCCTTCAAAGAAGATGAAAGATTTTTTGGGTCTGTTTTTGAAGCAGAGAAAACAAGAATATATTTATACAGCTGATAGAAAAAGATGTGATGGTTTAGAACTTAAAAACACTTTTTTTTTAATAGCAAGTGTTTAAAAAGACAACTGAGTCTTTGCCATAGTAGAGGTCTTAATTTCCTTTAGGATAAGTGGAGGATGGGGTTGGGCTTGGCCTTACAACTTTTAAGACAAGTTAGGTTCTCTGCACCTCAACAGACTTATGACTTTCAGGCCTTATGTCCTGTGTCTTAATTTCCTAATTTCTAAAAGAGGGGAAATGGTTTTTTTCTGCCTCTGAGGATTTCTGGGAGGATCAATGCATTAAGGATGTGAGACATTCAGATATGGAGGTGATGTGAACTGTACATCTCCGAGATGGATGGCTGTTGAATGGAAGCCAAACCCTCAGTTTTCAGAATCTCAGAAAGATTTATTATTCTGGTCCTTACACAGTGGAGAGCTGCATAAAGAAAATGTGACCTTGAGATCCTGTGTCTCCTGTTTTGATTGCCTCAGTGCCCAGTAAAAAAATCCTGTAGATTGATCCACACCTGCTCAATTTTCTGCTTCATTTTGGAGTGCCATTAAGTGACCATGCTCCTGCACTGGCCAATACCCTCTTGTACTGTTGGTTAAAAGGGAAGGAAAAGTGTCATCCTCTTAATAGAGTCTTGTACCTTGCCCTGATGTGATGGCTGAGACTGGAACCTGAAGTGCAATCTGTTCTATAAAAGACTGACAATCCCACCCAGGAGAGAACTGTGTCACACATTAAAGTGTCACTCCTCATATACCAATGACTGTGTTATGCTTTTCCCTCTCAGTTCCTTAAGAGACACAGAAAAAAACACATTTCAAGAGAAATTCTTTCTTTTCTTCCATCCCACCCATCTGATCCATCCAGATATTCCAGCAAAGACCACTGCAAATGCAGACAAATGGAACAAACTTGTGACAAAATGGAGATGGATATGGTTCTCCTTGGTTTAACTTTTTCATTGCATTTCAAAATGTTAAAGCAAGTCTAGCAATACAACCTACCAAATTCAAAACATGTCTGATGCAAGATAAAATCAACAAAAAAGTCTCTTTAGAGAGCTATTGTAGCTGAGTAAGGATTCAGATCAGTGTTTCCTAAACAGATAAAGTGGAGGTGGGGATGCAAAATCCATACTTGGAAATTGAGAGATATGGCAAGAAGCAGCAAGCAAGAACAAATCAGAGAGGGCAAGGTGCTAGAAATCCAGGTTTTATACTCCTCATTTTAACATGAAGAGGGATTAGGAAGTGTTATTACTTCCCTTCTGTTCATTCACAGAACACAGCTAAAATAGGAGAGAGGATTATTTTTTTTGTGCTGAATGAACAGAAGCTATGGAAACTGAGGAGAAGTAGGGTACAGCATTCATTTTGGCCCTAATTAAACACTTTCCAATCTCACACTGAGGGCAAAGTTCATCTGGTTTGACAGAAATACTGCCAGACAAAAGAGAAAAGGAATGAGTCTAACTGGCTGAAATCTCAGTTAATACAGCAGAAGTGGTTATGAGATTCATGTTCTTCATACAACAGCAAAGGTATTCAGTGTTCATTGATTCACTTGGCCAAGAATTGTGTTACACACATTGCAAATAAGATGTCAGGGAAAGCAGCACATTATTTCCTGCTATTCATGCATGTAAGCACTCCAGTCCTCAACAAGCCTTAATATAACTTAAGCACTAAAATAATAAAGAAAATATCTTATAGTCAGGACTAGCCAGTTTGACCTCTAGAGCATTTATAAACAAAAACACATAAATTGCACCAAAGAATTACCAAGTTCACAAAAATCAGACAATGGACTCCAGTGTTCACTATAATATATTTTCTAATTATACAGGTTCATGTTAATTCTCTTCTGTTTCTTTCCACAGAGGAGTGCGCTCAATTTCTCAATTTCCTCCTGAATTCTCCGGTGCTTATTACTATAGTAACCAAATGCTTCAAAAACATTAATTAATTTTCAAAATATCTCTGTGGAAAATTAAATCCATCTGGACATGGTCCTGGACAAATGTTTTAAGGGGGCCCTTCTTGAGCAGGTGGTTGGACCAGATGATCTCCAGAGGTCTCTTCCAACCTCAGACATTCTGAGATTTTGAAAAATAACATTGTCCTCATTTTATTGAACGGGAACAGAAGTAGAGGGTGATTAGGATTGCTTTTGTTCCTTTTCAAAACACATTTGTATATTATTTTATGCATATTTGCATTTGTCTCTTCAAAGAAAAGCTCTTTCCATTTTTAGTTTAGTATTTTTGCAGAGGAGATACAATTTTCTTTGAATATCAAAGAACTGACAGTCTCAGGACTGAACCAGCACTTTAGGATCAATCAGTCCCAGATCTTTTCTTTTTCTCTCCTGCTTTCTCATTATCAGGATGCTCATCCTAATTCCTTGATCTCCAGACCTCAAGCTATAATCCTATCAGGCTGTTTTCACAAGATAGTTTTCCCTGAATTAGCATGCCTACATTTGTATTTAGTGTAGGGGGAAAAGGCAGACACTTCTGTGGCTGTCCTTCCTTCTCCAAAACCTGTCACAAAAAATTCAGCTCAGAGAAGTCAACTGGAATATAAAGCTTCAGCTCAAAACCAGACTGAATCTTGTAAAGTTATAAAAAATTGAACAGACAGATTTACAACAAGGAGAGTCAGGAAACAACATTATTGAGTCTGATGCAGACAGAAGAAGTTGAGTTCACCAGGTATTTAAACAGCAGCCTCATAGTTGTCTTTTCCCCACTTAGGTTTAGATGACTCTAAATTAGAATTAGGGACTAAATTAGGGATTTTGTAATAGCTGAGTTTTAAAGGCAAAAAGAGGCTTCAGGGTATGAGTTTTTACCTAAAGCTTGGGTTCTCTACATGGAATTTTAGGGGCTTTAGGAACTTTATCTTGCCTGATATCACAGCTGAAATAAACCCAGCTGGTATTTCACCAATTAATTCAGGGACTTTAGCAGACTCTGCCTGGGAAAAGCCTCCAGCCAAGGGTGGGAGTCACAAACCCAGCAGCTCCTGTGCAAAGCAAGCTCCAGTGCTGGGCTGAATTTTACCAGTTGGGAAAAACTTTGCAGGTAGCTGGGTCTCAGTGCCATGAAACTGCAGTCATTTGGCAGGCAGCAAACCACATCAAATTAGCCCCTCTGAGTCCAAATCATGAAACAAACCCTCAGAAACCTCAGAGATTAGCTATCACACACTTTTAATTTTGTTATTTATAACAACAACAATAGCCAAATAATCATGTTCTTGGGAGCCTGTATCCTAGCAGGCACACTAGTGGGGTTTTTTTAGAAATTATGCTGTTGCCAGACTGAAAATACAAAAGTAACAGGGAGGAAAAGTTGATTTTTTTTCCTACTTGAATTCTTATTTTTATTTCTAGAACCTTCCAGTAACTTCCTGGTGATTATTCAACACTACTCCTTGGTTACAACCATGTCAACTTCCAGCAGGTCTGCCAACTTCACAGGGAGATGAAGGGCAATACCACCTACTTTAACACTTCTCTTCACGTGCTGCACGGAGCTAAGGCAGGCAGGCAATGTCTGTGCAAACAACCTGGTAGAATTCAGCAACTGAAGCACAAACAGATGATGAGATCCTCAATATTGTCTTAAAGTGCTTGGAATTTTTAGTAATAGCAATATATATTTAATTAAATAATTAAATCTGAGGGGAGTCTGAGGAGCAGGATCAAGTGAAACAGATATGGTTGCAGTAGGAGGAGAGAAATACAGAGTGAAATCCTGTCTTTGGGTTGATTTCCCCCAACTGTGTGTGTGGAACATGTGCCTTTCCCTGGCAGCAGAACCTCTTCTTCCTGCATTGTCACACGTGGACAAAAACATGTAGAGGAGGAGGGAAAAGAGCTTGCAACTTGTAGGAAAATTAGCATAAAAAAGTAAATATTTGATTCCTTTGCAGAGTGGTACATGCAATGTTGGCTGACTTTTCTTTCCCCCATGTTCTCATTCCTTTTTCATTGGGGCCACCCCATGCCTGTCTTACGCTCCCCAGGGTATCCTGCTCTGTTCATGTTGTTTCCTTTTTCTTGAAGTTATTCTTCTGCCAAAAATTCCATTTTTCCACCTTTAGCCTTTGCTCTTTACCATGACCAGCCCTTTTCTATTCACACTGCCTATCTTGCTTATTTAGGTGAAAATTCCTCAGTGCAAGTTTTGTGCATGTCCCTGGGTTTGCACAAAATTCAGCACAAGTTGACATAATTTAATGATGATTACAACACAACATAACAAAATACACAAGCCGTAAAAGGGCCGTAAAAGAAATTCATCATGGAATTTTGTACATTAATTAGGACAGAAATAAATAGTTGAAGTAGGATTCCTTTTTTTTTCTTTTTTTTTTTTCAGATTGGCCATAAAGATATAAAAATATTTCTTCTTTTACTGGCAAAATTAGAGTTAAATCCAGGCTAAACCTGTTTACTTTCTTGAAATCCCATAGAAATATGTGGTATTGAAAAAGTTTGAGGCTCAAAACTTCTTTAAAAGGACAAAAAAAAATCAGAAATTGAATGAAAAGTGAGTATAGTTGCCACGGCTTAAAAATTGTAATTAATCAGGTAAACCAAGAGAATGTGTTTGTACCATCTTGATGTCATATGTGTTTTCTGTGATTGCATTTTAGAAAACTCTTTGGAGACAGGCTAACTTTTTTATCCCCATTTAATAAAGAGGATTGAGATACAGAAAGAAGGATATGTCATCATTCTCAAAATCTGCAGTAAGGTCAAAAATTGACACATTCCTATTGTTCCAAACACAAGATTATGCTTCCAGTACAAATTGCTAAACAATAACCTTTTTCAGAAAGTACTAATTGATTATGCACTACTGTGGATGTTGCTTTTAATGTGCTACAGATGCTTGGGTACTGTACACACTGGATTTCATGTCTTTCATAAAACAGATGACCAGGTGTAGAGAACTTCAGAAGAATATTTCATATCTTAGCTATTATGAGATTTTTTTTTCCATGCAGTTTTTCATATAGTGAGGCTAAGGATAAAAAGATATTTAATTTTCTTTCTCTTCTAATGTGCCATTTAAGTTATTTAATTGTGCAAACATATACGCAGGAATATAATATATATGAATGTGCAAAAGAACTCTGTGGCATCATAGAATATTAATGTACCCTGCAGCTTTTTTATTACTTAGCTCTGAATTGTACCTAGAGAGGCACTGAGATTACTGATGCAGAAAGAAGCATTTTCTCAAGGTAGGTCTATTGTTTTATAGTCCAGCAGTATGCCTGCCATTGTCACCAGGTGCTGGGCATTCCTGCCATCTGCAACAGTGTTTTGTCCTTATATAAAATCTGTTCACAGTTCTGTTACAAATAACAAAATACTACTCCCATTCAGGGTTTTGTGTGGTGGCCACAGCTGTGTCCAAAGCACAGAACAGGAGGTTATTCAGGTTATTTGCTCTGCTGAGATCTCCCAGGTTTTAGCTACTTCATATACTTAAAATTCCCAAATAAATCTCTGTATAATATCAGTTTAACCACCACAGTATTTTGGAGCAGGCTTATAGTTGTGTGAGCTGAAACTGGGGAGGTTGAGACAATTATCTCCTCCTGTTGCTGTTGTGAGAAGTGAGAGTAGGAGACATCAGAAAATTCACCAACCCATATGTGTCAGATCTGCTTAAGTTTTATAATGGATTGGGCTTGGCAGAGATCCTCCTCTTGGTTTGCACTTGGAGAGGTGAGGTATCAGTTCTGCTGTTTGGCAGAGAACAAGAGCACTCATGGCTAGAGAAAAAAGGAAGGAAATTTCCCAAAGTGGAGGAGACAAGACATATGTGTGTCATTTCTGTATTTTGCCTTGCTTAGTTGCTGCGCAGAAAAATGGATGGAGCAAAAAGAATTACCAAGAAAACCCTTCTCCTCCAGGCTGGGGACACAGGGGAGTGTCTCTCTGAGTCTGCAGCTGAGCAGAAATTCCAGAGACCCACATGCTGCTGGAATGTTTGGTGCAGGACCAGCACAGCAATTAGGTATCCAGAGCCATAAGCAGATCAAAGTGCATTCAAGAACAGATACCAAGTATTTAAGTCTTCAGACTTAAGAGCTTTAAATAGTGAATAGATAAGTATTAGAGAATATATATATAAATCCTCCACATTTCCTAAGGAGCTTTTCTTGATGCCATGCATAAAATAACTGCCTACTGTACAATATTCTGCATTATCTGCCAGCCACCAACAAGCACAAGATATTGAAGGAAATGAAACTTAAGTTGCAGACTGATGAAAATTCCTGCTTTCCAATGAATAGTATAATGGAAAGGTGTCTTCCATAAAGAGCAATTTGAATAATACAGTCCTTGAATTTTATTCACGGGTCTTCAAGTACCCATATTATAGCATTGCAAAAAACCAGGTGAAGATTGAACAGAACTATAGAACTCACATATGATTATAAAATAATCCTATTTTCTGAAGTTTGGGATTAAAGAAGAAAGATCTACTTATATCTTGGGCTGAGAAATTATTATTCCATTCAAGTAATCTAAATAGAAGGGTACAATTTTAATTATTATAACAGGATGCAAATGCAGCTAAATTGAAGAGTTGATTATTCACAAAATAATTGTGTCATTCTTCTACAAATAAAATGAGGCAAAATGTATTTTGTGGTTTGAAAGTTTAGGCAATACTAATGCAGCCAGTATATTTCTGACGTGAATCTCATTCAATAGTCAAGTGAGTTCCAATCAATTTTCTCACAGAATCTGCATGTACGAATTTTAACTGGCAAATTAGATAGATGTCATCTGTTGGCTCTTTTGGGAAATAAGAAATCCCTCTACAAAATCATCAAATTAGTTTTCACCAATTGTATGAAATGATATTAAGTAATACCGGGCTATGTTTTATTTATTTGAAAGTCTGCATGGGGAACTGATGAGTCAAATCCAACAAAGCAATCCCAAGGGTAATTTTTATGAAAACGTCTGTTTCAAAGCACAGAGTGAACGTGACACTTCTGAGTGACTCGGGCAGGGGCAGCACTCACACACAACCTCTGCCACTGACAGGAGCCTGGATTGGGTTTGCCCTCCAGCAGAACCAGAAAGGAAAACAGAGGAAACAGAGATCTGCAGGTTCCACCAGGTGTAACCCCAGCTCCTGCATGGTAAGCACCAGATTGTGCGGTGGCCATTTGGAACCAGCTGATGAGGGAGACCTCCACCCCCCAGTAAAAAATAATGATTTTATTTCAGCAGGGGAAAGAAATTAAAATGGAGAAAGAAATAATGACTTGCTCATCATGGTCCTTTCAGATCATTCCTGAAGTTTTTACTGACATTGTCTGCACAGTGTTGCAGATGTTGCCACCGAGTTTTTGCACCATGGAGAACCACTTGGAAAATACTTCACTACAAATTGGTCAAAACCTGGAATTTTTGCCACCTCAATCAGAATCCTCGACTGTCTTAACAGAACAAAAGTTTTCAAGTCTCACATGCAAACCTGATACATTTTACCAAATTCCACAATTGTAAGATACATGGACACATTTGCTAAATCAAAGTGTATCTATTCCAGAAATAGTTATATGACAGCAGGAGTTATTTCTGTGTAGAGATGGAGTGAAACTGGAGTTGTGAGAACTGCAGTAATCAGTTATAAATGAGAAGGAAACTCCACAAATAAAGACACCGAATCTGGACTAGGTAAATAAACTGTTTTCTAGTGGTGTGACTAAACCACTTGGGAACTGAATAGGATTGATTTGTTTTGTGGTCATGTAACTAAAATTAATTTTGTTTTCCCACTTTCCATATGCTAAACATCCTCTTAAAATTAACTGTTAATTATTAATATGAATTTGTTTTCATTTTTGAGCCAATTGGGGATTTTTACAGTCTTTTATAAACTTATTTAAAATTACTCGGTTTCAGTCTGAACTCAAAATTACTTTAGTTTTAGCCTATCTGTAATACTCATTAAGGCAAACCAAAGGAAATTAATTTACCAACAACAACAAAAAAAAAAAAAACAAAAAACAAACAAACAAAATAACAACAACAACAAAAAATCTAATCATATTCCTAATAAATTCTTGTGGATTTTCTGAAGCAAATAGAATCATAAAATGCTTTGGGTTGGAAGGGACCTTAAGGATCACCCCGTTCCACCCCCTGCCATGGGCAGGGATGTCACCCACTGGACCAAGCTGCTGATGCCTCCATCCCAGCTGGGCTTGAGCATCTCAGGGCTGGGGTAATAATGGTAATTATGCCTCCCATGCAGGCAGAGGGAAAGGCAGGTACCTCCAAAGCACAAGTCATGGCACCAATTGCAGGTGACACAGGCAGTGCAGACCCTCTGCATGGGACAGAGCAGCTTCAGGGGGTGCTGCTGCAGCCTAACTCCCATGGAAAATGGACAACAGAAGGAGGAATCTCTCTCACATGCTTTATTTCAAAATTCACTCTGTGCTGATCTAAGAACACACATTCAGGTGATTGTTTTTCAGGGTTTAAATAACATCTCTCTGTGCCCTCAGCAGTGCTGCTGGATCATTTCAGCATCTGAAAACCACTCACAGCCATACCACCCAAAAAAACCATGATTCCTTAAGGGTGTGCAGGTGAGGAATGCCCATCTGCAATCCTTCCACAGGATCCTGGGTGCAGGGAACTGCCCACAGGACTGGGCTCAAAGGGACAGAGGGGAGGGGAGGGTGACAGAGGGGGCAGGAAGAGGTGGGAGAACACACTGGTGTCACGAGAGAAACACCCAGTGGGCTGTGTTCATCTTCCAAGGCTTCACTTCACTTGTTCTACTTCTTCTTTATGCCATTCCCACACAGAAAAATGATATTCACTGTGAACATAATGAATGCATGTCAAGAGTTAAGTAAAAGTAAACATATAAGGGTTTTTTTTCCTAAAGATACAGCAAAAATCCCACAAACAGTGCAATAACTGGGAAAATGAGCTATAAGAGGAAATTCTAAAATACAGTTAATCCAAATGTTGCTATTTTTTGCAAAAATATTGGGCGTACAGCACATAAAGGGAGTTCCTCAAATAACTTCAATGCTTTTCTGCCAGAATATTCTAAATGGGAATGACCAAAAAAACCCCCACCTTTAGAATAGTATTTGTCTGGAATAACAGATAATAAGTAGCAGCAAATACAGTCTTCCTGTTACCAAAGTATATTACTGTATCCTGAATTCTTCCAGGAAACATGACTGCTGAATGGTTTATAATGGTTTAAAATATCTAACCTGTGTGTATAGTTTTAAATTATTTTGTTGGAAATTAAATATGTATGCTGAGCCTTTTGTTCAATAACCTGTGATATAGAATCTATATGATTAAATAAATAAAAAAATTCCAACTTCAATGAAAATATATAGATATACATATACATATAAATATGTGTATAAAACATCTTGTATAGATAGACCGAATACTGGTTGCTAAATAGAGATTTAGTTCAGAGACAGATTTGATATTTTAGTCTTATGCTCCTGCATAAGGACTAGGAAGATAAATTTGATGCCATCTTCATCTGGATTTAGAAAGACTCAAAGAATTGTTCTGGCATAACCATTAAAGCTTAACTGTGTGTAACAACTTCATATTCTTCACTTTGGCAAAAGTTACTTCTGCCTGCATGGATTTAGTGACACAGCAAAATGTCACTGATTCTTCTGCTTGTATAAAGATCCAACATTTCAGAGATAAAATGTGGCTGTGCTGGAGTCAGAATGAATTTTGAGTATTTAAGTTTTATTCCTTGCATTTGCAAGTTAGGGCTGAAGACAAATGGCTGAGGCTTCTGACTAAGCCCTGGCTCAAGGGGAAAAAGAAAGAAACACTGAGAATTTGCAAATACTTCAGAACATAATACCTTAGGCAGAGAAAGGAGTGGGTCCATTGGTAAAAAGATTCATCTTAGGAAACAGGTTTAAGCTCATTGAAGCTCACTGAAGTTTTTCTAAACATTTTAAATTATTTATATTATATAACTTTTGAGTTCAATGGTATGATTTTAAAAAATTCCTATGTTTGACCCCAGAGGTGTGAAAAGATATATCACATTTCTCTAACAATTTCAGTAAGAAAAAAACTATGCACATCAGAAAGGCCAAAACATTTTTGACGTACTCAGAGCAAGCTTCCTCAATTTTGCATAGTGAAGTGATATCCCTTTCCACTACACCCACAGTCAGAATGAATCAGTTTAAAAGAGGCTACACACAAGCAGATTTTTTAAGGGGGTCAGCTGAAACCAAATTGACACAGTTTGGGTTTTTGCACATCTCCACGTATGAGCTGCATATTCAGCTGACACTGAGCAGCAGGTTCAGCAGGAGAAAGAAGTTAAAAAGGAGGAAGAAAGAATGACTTTCTCATCATGGTCCTTCCAGATCATTCCTGAAGTACACTGAAGCTTTCACCACCCTTGTCTATACAGTACTTGCCTGCTTTGTCATTAAATGGGGGAATCAATCATCCTGATCCTGAATTCATTGAAAAAATATTGGTTGGCGGAGCTGTGCCAGCTCAGGAAAAAATGGCCCATTGACTTCTCCCTCTCAGTGGCAAAGGGAAATGTTCTTTCAGTAAAAGGCAGAACTGATGGCCTTTTCTTGTTGATTATAAAGGTCAAAAGGCTGAAGGAAAAATACAGCAACTGGACAGAGAAAAAACTATCTTTGCTGAAGAGCCCACGAACTGCCAGTAGCACCAAATGTTTTGCTTTAGTTTTCATCAACACCCTCAGTGAGGTTCACTGACCACCCCTCTGGCCTCATTCACTCCATAACCATAAAAACATAATCATGGTGCTGACTCATTCTTTGCTACAAATATAATTCTAAGTTTGAGATCCTCATTCTGATCCTTTGGATCAATAAAACATCCACAGCTCATTTCTATACACCAGTGCAGAGGTGCAGAAGCAGGAAGCACATTTCCCAGTCTGACAAGGTGGGATTTACTGCTGAGATGGACATATAAAGTCACAGAATGGTTTGGGTTGGAGGGGACCCTAAAGCTCATTTCATTCCACCCCCTACCATGGGCAGGGGCACCTTCCACTAGCCCAGGCTGCTCCAAACCCCAGTGTCCAGCCTGGCCTTGGACACTTGCAGGGACTCAGGGGCAGCCACAGCTTCTGTGGGCACCCTGTGCTAGGGCCTCACCACCCTCACAGGGGACAATTCCTTCTTTACATCCAATCTCAGTCTACTCCCCTTCAGCCTAAAGCCCTTGCCCCCTGTCCTCCCACATCCCAATGAACTGTACATTGTCCTCCTCACACACTGAGACCATTTAATTGGGGCTCTTGTTCCACACTGAAGCAGGCAGTACATCCTCACAGAGCAGCAGTACACACATGCTGGTAGACCATCTAAGACTGTATATTTTAAAAATATGTTGTGGAGCTTTTGTCAGTTGTTTCCTTTCATATTCAGCTGCTTGATGTCTCTCCAGTGCAGAAAGCCCTGTTCCATCCCAGCCAGGCTTTCTGGGAGCACAGAAACCAATCTTCTTAGGCAAATCAGTTTATGTGCAACTCTAAGTATGTGCTAATTTGAGCTGATTTATCGATGCCAGCATCCCGCCCAGTGTGTGTGACAGCAGCTGCCCTGATTTAAAGGATTCATAATCTGCCAATGGAGTCTAACCACTCTGCATCCTGACATCCCTTTTCCAGGCATTTTCTTCTGTGCCAGTTCTTGGGCTCCCTCATCTCAAGGACCACAACTGTGTCTAGCCTGGAGCAGGCTCTCCTGGGGGAGCTGACAAAGCCTGTTTGCACTCATATCCCACTCCCCCAGCACCCACACAGGGTCAGGCACACCTGACCCCGTTGTGTCTGAACAACTCTTCTATTCATTTTTTCCCCCTTGGGAGTTCACAGCTTGAGTAAGAGCTTATCTTTCATCTGGATGAAAAGAATTCCATCTGAATTTAGCAGCTTTTCTTACATCCAGCTTGTACTAGGGGGTTTGATCCAAAAACCTATGGCAGCTTTTCCAGTTTTTTCAAAGTGTTTTGAGTTGTGCTTTTAGCAACAGGATTCTCTTCTGATGAACATAATTATCCCACAGAGACTGATAAGGGGCACACAGCCAAATTGTCCCAGGCTGTCCTTGCCACTCACAAGTTAAGCTTGGTGGCCCTGTGAGTACATCTAAGAAAATGACAAGTGTAATGCATCATATTTTCCAGGTGCTGTGATATTGCAACCTTCAGAAGAGTTATTTGATTTACCCTGGGTAAAAAAGCCAGTCACTGATTCAGTGTGGTCTGATTCAGTGTGTTTTGACCCAGTAATTTCTTTCAGCAACCTCTTGATTCCACTAGATTGCAGAACCCCTAGGTAGAAATCAAGGATTCATTCAGCTCATGCCATTCAGCCTTATTCTAAAATCCATCAGTATTTATGGGTATTAGGAGATAAAGTGTCTCTGAAAGTTACTGCACAGTGAACCCGTGTTGATTCAAAGACAATTTCTAAAGAGAGACTTACACATTCAAACACTTTCTTTACACCAACACACTTTAGGAAGATCAGTTGGCTGCTGGTTCTCTTGGCACATGTAGCCAAAGAGAGAAAAGCACATTAAACTTCCCATTCATGCACAGGATGGCTTCCTGTATTAACATTTGGATGCTTCAGCCCACAGCTCTGCATCATGGAATAATCACAGAATCATAGAATAGTTTGGGTTGGAAGGAACCTAAAAGCCCACCCAGTCCCAGTCCCCTGCCATGGGCAGCTACACTTTCCACCATCCCAGGCTGCTCCAAGCCCCATCCAGCCTGGCCTTAGACACTTCCAGGGATCCAGGAGCAGCCACAGCTGCTCTGGGCAGCCTGTGCCAGGGCCTCCCCACCCTCACAGTTAAGATTTCTTCCCAATCTACCCTCTTTCAGTTTAAGCTGAAACCTTATATCAATGAACTTCTGTACATAGTCAATTTATTAAAGATTATGGTAACCATTAGAATAAAATGAACCATATAAACAAAACTCATTTTTATAGAAGAAATTTTTTTCTTTCAAATTAATTTTACTTATTTCTTAAAAAAATTTAAAACCAATGAGAACTATAATTAGATTATTCAGCCACAGGACATAGTTGATCTAGATTATAATGCTCAGTCCTTTCAAGGGACACATATTCCCTTTGGTTTACACCCTATTGAATTTCCTTCCTATGTGAAATCTACTTTGAAGAGGCCCTGGCACTGGAAAACACATGGCAATGTGCATGGTGGGAAAGTATCACATATGCCCCAGACATTACTGGGGGAATTATTAGTAAGTAATGACACTAATTCCTTCAACAAGTTGAAAAGGAAATACAAATCAAAGAGCGACCACAGCTTCTTCCAAGAGGAGGAAAGCTGAGTGTGCTGAGGATATCTGGAAATCAATCCTGTCATATCCTACTTCACAGAGCTCTCTATCAAATCATACTGCCCATTGCATAGCACCATAGCTCTCCTGTGATTCTTCATTGAATTAAAGGCATTCTTACCAGATTTTTGCAGGTGTCTGTCTAACGGGGCACAGCTGAAGAGATTTTTCAGAAGTATCTGCATCTTGCTGTATGACAGGAGGAGCAATACTAAAGTACCTGACAAACGTGGATATCTGCCTGCTTTTTTTCATTTTTCTAGATCCCTGTTTCTATCTTCAGGCACCCAAACCTGTTGACAATTCAGTTCCTTTGCAATTGCAAATAGAAAACAATATAATTGACAATATCTCTGTGTGCTTTAACTACAATTTAGGCACAGACTTAAATTCCATTTATGCTGAAGTTTAGGTCAGCCAGACCAACCAGAGCATAAATTGCATGGCACAAACTCTGCTGTTCTGCTTATCTGGGAAGCAGAACTTACAATTTCTGGCCCAAAGAAGAAAACAAAAAAAGGTAAAAAAAACTATTTAAGATATAAAAAAAGCACAAAAAAAAAAAAAAACACACACCAAAAACAAAGCAAAGCAAACCAAACTTCAAATTATCTTAAAAGTAGAAGAAAATATTGTCAATTTACAATTATATAATATATCATGCAAAATGCAAGCAATGCTGAAGACAAACTGCTTTGGCATGAGTCATTCCAAGAGCCACAGCCTTATGAATCAGAACCAGGACTCTTCTTGCAAGCAAGAACACTTACAGATTTTCCTGGCCATCCTTTTTCCAAAACAAATAGCTGTGAAATTTCTACCTCCATGATTTCAGATACTGCTGGATCTGTCAGCAGTAGAAGGTTGTTTTTAAATTTTCTTTTACAGAGGCTGAACCACATAAAAATAATTTACAAAAAAAAAAACAAACCAAAACAAAAAAAAAAAAAAACAACTCATGAAGTGTCAATTCCATCTTGCCAATATATCAACTGGCAGAGCTCATCCAACTTGAGTGAGCATGTAAGAGCTAAATCTTTCCAGTAGCTGGCACAGTTTTCTACCCTCCAGAGCAAGGATTAAGACCAAGTTTTTGAACTCCTCAAGTTCCCAATTTGGCTGCAGCTCTGCTTGCTGGGCAGAAAAACTGTGCCTGGCCCCTCAGAAATGTTTAAAGCCACTTCCATCAACTGTCCCCATAGTTTGATTGGTGGTATTTAAAGATCTTTTATACTTTTACAGACTTAAAAAATATGGATCTTATTGTCAAATTGAGATGAAAATTATACAAACCCACCAGTTTTTTTGCACATTGCCAATACTCTGTGACCTTACACTGTGAAGACTAGAGACATTTCTGTGGGCAAGACTGGTAAATAATAGAAACTCTGGAAACTGAAAAACTTCAGTCTTAGGAAAGCTCAAGTCTGATCTTAAAAAAAACCCTCACATATACTCAAATCTACATTCAGAGGGTGAGACATTTCCTGCTGCACCAAATACATCAAAGTTTTGCACTAAAATCTCGAGAACCCCAGTTAAAAGTCAAAGCAGAGAAGGAAGAGTTAAGTGCAGCTCAATAAATATTATTATTCCAGCAGGAGGAAAGGAGCAAACGTCACCTTGCCCAACAGCAGCCCCTGATCCCAGAATGGCTCAATTTCAGTCAGAGCTGCTGGTGACGCAAATTAATAAGGAGATGAATGAGCTGGCTGCTGTTGATGGGTTGGCTTGTTTGTCAGCATGAATGCCTCGTAAGATTAAAAGATCTCATCCCCTCTAAAGGCAGGAACTTTGTTATTATGAGCTACAGAAAGCGCATGAGATCCCTTTCATTTTAATATAATACTCTGTTAATTCAAAATGAAGGATTCAGTTGATACACACACAGTTCAGCTTTTGATGTGCTGTTGAACATTATCTTCTACTGTTGTTCATTTCTTCTTTTGTTGTGAAAAGAATAAATCCTGTATATCTGCCCAACCCTGCTCATTTTTCTAGTCTTCTCTTTTTCTAGTGTGTCTTTTTTTTTTAATTCTATCACATCTATTTATAGTGAATTAAAAAAAAAAACCAAACTACTTACTCCCTCCCCCCAAAACTTTCATTTCATTTCATGACTCTGTTTCCTTTCTTGCATTAACATCAAACAGTTTGTCTGTGAAGACAGTGGCTCATCAAAATCACTTGGAGTAATTTCAATTTCACACTGATCACACAGATCTGAAAACTCTCCAAGCAGAGATTTTCATCATAAGAGAAAATTTGGTCTCCTGTTGGGGCTGTTGATATTTCAGCTCTGTCTCTTGTTAGCTCTTGGAATAGATGTGTTGTGGGAGCTTACCTACAAAATTGAATTGATTGCAACAATGATTCAGGATTAAACAAGATTATTGCATTTCCTTCCAAGTAGCATTTGTGCTGCTTTTTTTTTCATTTTTCCCCCCTCTCTTCACTTGTACTTTGAAACCCAGCCATTTTGAACAGTATTAAAATCAGTTCCTGGTTTTGTCCCACTTTTCCACTCCTTCTTTTGCTCCTTTCCTGATTTTGTTTTTCTACTATTAATTCTCTTGCAGTCATACCTGGAGTCTTCAATCAAGACCATGGGAGTGGTGATGACAGGCAGTGCATCCCCACATCTCTCCAATACAAAAACAAAGGCACAGGAAATGGAGCAGAAAGATAAAAAGGCATTTCTGGATATCTGTGAATGAGTCTCAGCTCTTCTGAATTTTCTGGTCACTCTCTGTCCATGTTTTTTGACTTTATTTTTGTCCATACACCAATTTGAAAATGCCTTTTGCAGACTGTGAGATCACTGACAGACGTTAAATCTGGGTTTTTTTTCACATTTGGAGCCATTATAGGAATGAAAATCATTAGTTCTACATAGAACACAATAACTAAGGCGACTAAATTTTGTGATAAGAAAATATTTACTCCTTTCAACTAACTCTATAAAACTATCCCAAGCCAATTCCATATATTGATTGTGAAGTAATTCTTCACAGATTTTCTTCATCGTGGAAGAATATGAAATGTTTTAGGTGTTATGTACATAAATTCAATGCTTCTTCAGATTTTTCAGAAGTACTTTTCGTTAGCCTAAAACACTTCAAACGTGCTCAAAAAGACACGTTGCATACAGTGGTAGTGGATGATCTGAAAAGGCTGTGATGTTCAGGTCGCCAGAAAGATGAATTTTTCTGAGCAATCTCAATGATGTTATTTTTTTAAAAAGAAGAGGATCCTGGATACCATGCATGAATATTAATATCTCTTCTGAATAATGGGTCTAGCCTATAAGTTAGGTGCAACTTCCATGGCCTGTCCTAAGCAGAAGGCAAATCTTGATGACTTCCAGTGGTCCCTCCCAGACTGTGTGACTTGGAGTCTTGCGTGCTGAATTTATTCCTCATCTCTTGCTCTTACTCAGAAAAGAAAATTACCTCAATTTTTTCTAGCTTAGAACTTAATGCACCTTGCCAGGATGCAGAATAAATGCCTGATTTTCCCTCTACAGGATTCAAACCCTTGTCTTTCTCTAGGAGAATGCACTACACCAGACTATAAATATTCCAGGATGAAAAGCGGAAAGGATATCCCTGATCTCTTCTTCTAGGTTGTTTTTTTGTTTGTTTGGTTGGTTTTTCTTAATTTAATATAATGCAATATTAGACTGGAGGGAGGTAGAGAGTTTAAATCTCTAGTCTAGTTGCTTCATTACTTCATCTGGGAAAATTCTGATTTGTGTTTTCTGCTCCAGGGAATGTTACTGTATTTTATACAGTATGAAGGTAAGAATAAAGAGAACAAGGAAAAATGTATTTTAATTTAAATCTTCAGACTTTTCCTCACACCTCTACTGTATTTTTTTTTTTGTGAAATATGGCTAAATTCAGCCCCAAACATACTATAAAGCAGAACTTTATCCTTCCTGATATCCCTAATTTAGAATATCTGTCTACTAATATTATGTTACACCATATTTTTTAATATGTGCTCTTCTTCTCCTTCATATTACCAGAATAATTTCCAGCAACAATATCCTTAACCAACAGCCAATTTTCAAAAAGCATCTCAGCGTTATCTGATTTCCCATTCACAGACTGTCACAGTACTTAATAATGAGGTGAACAGGAATATGTTTTTGTTACATATAATATGAAATATTGACATTTCCAATCTTTAAAGATTAAAGAAAAATAGATAAAATCAGGAAGAAGATACATCAACTTAGGCTGCAGACTGAGATATATTTGTCCTATAAAAAACACCAGAAAACACACAGGGAACCATGCGTTGTTTCCAAGGGGTAAAGTAAGCAGCTCGTTAAATGCTGGCATAAAGCTCTCTTCTTTTTCATTTTCACACTCCTCTCATCTTTTAGAAAATATTGCACTAGGAAATGCTGGACTTACTTAAAAAAACACTGCAGTAGTGCTAATCCTGGCCTCCTTAGCTGCGGAAAGGCTTGAAAAAGCAAAACTCTTCTCACAAGATGGAACATGCTTTACTCATCTATTTGCTCATCAAGCTTAATTTATCCTTCAGTGGAAGAGTTGATACAAAGTTCATTTTCATCTCAAAACAACCTTGGCAGGCAGGAAAACTCACAATAAATATATATTTTTTAATTCCCCTGCTTCTTATTTAAGATAAAAACATGTTGATATTTTTGTCATCATATTTTAACTTCTTATTTTCATTAAATGTCAGTTCCTTACTTGCCTTTGCATTCCCTAATACTCTCTTTCCTAATGCATGCAGATTAGGATTCACATCTCCTCACTTTGTATACCTTCACACCTGAGCAAGACACCTCAGGGTCCTCTATTTTTTCTGTCAAAGGCAAAAGTAACTTTTTTAGAGTGTGATCTTGCCCAAAGGTAGTTTTCTGCTTTAGGATGCAACTAGCAGCACCCTACAGTCACCTGCTTTTTTTCTTCTGCTATAAGAAGAGCCTTCAGTGACTCACTGTAATAATTTAAATATCTGCAGAGTCTGACTGTTTGGTCAAGCAAACCTCATCCCTGACATCAGCCTTGGACAATGCTCAGGTCATTCAACAAAAGTTTGGAGAAGATCTATCAATAGCTTCCTTTTCCCAGGAAAAGAGTTTATTTTTGAGGAGGACAAAATCTCTGCAGAACCCATCCCAGTGATGCCAGCAATTGTTCACCTCCCCCAGGGACAGGAGGCAGCAGCAGCCACCACCTCCCCACAGTGCACAGGAATAGCCAGAATTTTCCACCAGAGCACAAATCCAGCCCAGCACAGGGAGGGTATTCTCTGCAGAGCCTCTTGTTTTACCCAGTGTTATTTATTACTCCTCATTTTACATCAGCTTAGTTGGAGGATGTAGTTCCCCCAAATTGCTTCACACATAATCTATTTCCACCTTTTTCCACTAAAACAAACTCTCAGGTGGCACTTGGGGACATGGTTTTGTGGTGGACTTGGCAGTGCCAGGCTAATGGTTGGACTTAATGACTTCAGAGGGCTTTTCCAGCCTAAATGAGTCTATGATTGAATGTGACTCATGTTTAAAAGCCTGGCTGTAAGAATATGGGGGTTTATGTCAATTTTTTATTCCCTGTGTACTCTTTGTATCCAACAAAAAGCTGAGCAGAACAGTCTGTTGTCCTCAAGGCTTAGTCCTGTTCCATTGCTACTGACAAGTGAAAGATTTTCATTATTATGCAGAACAAAAACTAACCAGAAGAGTTCTTTCTGTGGTCAAAAGTAGGAGCTACAAATTGCAGGGGAATGCAAAGAGCAACTGTTTAATGGAAACTTAGAGTTGTAATAGCAGGTCACAAAAGTTCTTTCAGCATAACTAGAATTTTGTTGTCACACAAAATTGCCCAAACAATTATGACAAGTGGTGTTGTCAGACTAGGAGTGCAAATTTAGTGGTTTTTACTTTTCCAGTCATGTCAGTCATTGATTTTTTTTCCCCCCCCCTTATAAGCTTCTTTCTAGTGACCTGTTTATTAAATAAACAAGATTCCTCTCCTTTAACTTTTTTTTTTTAATTGCCTGTGACTATTAAGGAAGTACTTGTTTTCAGTCACTCTTTCAGCAGTCTCTCATCTAAACCCTGTGGTTAACCTCCTTTATATTACAGTAATTTTACACATCAGAAATGTCAATAAAACACAAACAGGTAGCTATAAGCTTCTGTCTATTTTATCACATGCTGTATCCATACACTGTAAAAGGTGTCTTTCCCTGTAACTGGCAAATTGCTGACATTTAAAGAGGAGGTTGTGTGGTCTAGGAGGGATGTGCTTTCAAATTGGAAATGTTGGTAACCGAGACCTCTGAAGATATGCAGGGAGTTTATGTGCTCACGGATTGTCAGTTTCCATTAGAAAAATATTTTATTATTCTAGAAGTATCTAAATTCAGCAAATAACCCCTTCAGAATCTCATCTAAAAGACACATTCTATCTTTGAGCCAGCAAAGGTATTATGAGATTTTTCAAGCCAAACTAAAGTCCTATCTTAGATGATTTAAACTTCTTTATAGACACAATTCCTAGAAATTAAATTTCAAATAGTTTGCGTGGTCAGATTATTTGCAAAATCAGAGGCAGGAATTGTGAGATGTAGGAGATATTTCAGGAGAGTGCGAAAAGCTAAGGGGCATCAAGAGTCTTTGGGGCTGTTGGAGGGAGGGGAGACATTGCTGGGAGGGAGATTTGATCACTGCATTCTGGTTCTCACACCACCTGCCCAGTGTGACTGCAGCAGGGCTGGATCAGGGTCTCACACTCCCCATCCCTTCCAGAACTCCACCTGCAGGAGCTGCACCTCAGGGAGCTCCTGCAGCCCCCCTGCAGTCCCTGACTCCAGTGGTGAGTTATGACCCAAAGGGGGGAAGCCTTGGCCAAGTCTTCATAAATTCTCCTCAAGATCCTGGTCATAAACACCCCCAGTTTAAACTGTCACAGCCCAAGGAATTTAAAAATAACAAAAAAACAACAACAATAACAACAACAATAACAACAGCAACGACAGCAGCAGCAGCAACAATAACAACAACAATAATAATAATAATGGTAAAATTAATATTAATAATAATAATAATATACACAGGGTGTATTTCACCTGAGGACACACTGATGTCTCCCAGTCACCCTCCTTTGGTGTCTCTGGACTGTAACATTTTACTCCCTTGATCACAAATAAATTAAGAATCAGCACTGTGCACAGGATATTAAAGCAGCTTTGCTGAGAAGGGATTCCTCAGTGAAATTTCCCTGCCAACACACAATTTCAAGCACTGATACCACTGGTAGACAGCAGTACCATGGCCTGGCTAGATAAGAATTGGAAACCAGTGACTTGAAGCTAATGGGACTTGGAATCACTGTTTAACTGGCAGAGGCCCTCAGCAGTCTGAAGATTCAACAGGAGGACTGATATTGACTCCTTAAAATGAATAGCAGTAATAAAAAAATAAAATATATATAAAAAAAGTGTACAAGCAATGAGACAGGATAGGAAGCGGGGGTGGAGCAGATGGGGGATATGGTGGAGAGAGACCATCTTGAGCAAGAACAGGCAGTTCTGAGGAAGGGGAATGCTAAATTATACATCTTCAGCTAGTCTGTGATGTCTGATAGATGTTTCCTNAAGAAACCGTTATACACCAACTTAAATAGGGGCCCTCCCCTCAGGGGAGGGTTCGGGTAACAACCAATTGGGATAATTCAAGGGAGGAGCACCAGGTGGGGTGACATTACACAAACCAATGGAGCAAACAGTGGGGAGGGGTACAATTCGAACGAACCAACTAGAACGGGGGAAACACAGAACTTTCTAGAACAAAGGGCGTGGCCACGGGTGATTGACAACTTGGAGGGGATAGGGCTTAGGGGATTGACATAGAAGGCTCGGGAAGGTTGGTAGGGGCTTAAGGAGGAAAACAACTTCAACGGCGGGAAAGAGGGGATCTGGAGCGGACCAACTGGGAAAGTAACATAGGGGGGTAACAGGGAGAAACCATGAACTTTAAAATAAGTACAGCAATGAAAATAACTAAACCGCAACAGGGAGACATTGCTGGGAGGGAGATTTGATCACTGCATTCTGGTTCTCACACCACCTGCCCAGTGTGACTGCAGCAGGGCTGGATCAGGGTCTCACACTCCCCATCCCTTCCAGAACTCCACCTGCAGGAGCTGCACCTCAGGGAGCTCCTGCAGCCCCCCTGCAGTCCCTGACTCCAGTGGTGAGTTATGACCCAAAGGGGGGAAGCCTTGGCCAAGTCTTCATAAATTCTCCTCAAGATCCTGGTCATAAACACCCCCAGTTTAAACTGTCACAGCCCAAGGAATTTAAAAATAACAAAAAAACAACAACAATAACAACAGCAACGACAGCAGCAGCAGCAACAATAACAACAACAATAATAATAATAATGGTAAAATTAATAATAATAATAATATACACAGGGGGTATTTCACCTGAGGACACACTGATGTCTCCCAGTCACCCTCCTTTGGTGTCTCTGGACTGTAACATTTTACTCCCTTGATCACAAATAAATTAAGAATCAGCACTGTGCACAGGATATTAAAGCAGCTTTGCTGAGAAGGGATTCCTCAGTGAAATTTCCCTGCCAACACACAATTTCAAGCACTGATACCACTGGTAGACAGCAGTACCATGGCCTGGCTAGATAAGAATTGGAAACCAGTGACTTGAAGCTAATGGGACTTGGAATCACTGTTTAACTGGCAGAGGCCCTCAGCAGTCTGAAGATTCAACAGGAGGACTGATATTGACTCCTTAAAATGAATAGCAGTAATAAAAAAATAAAATATATATAAAAAAAGTGTACAAGCAATGAGACAGGATAGGAAGCGGGGGTGGAGCAGATGGGGGATATGGTGGAGAGAGACCATCTTGAGCAAGAACAGGCAGTTCTGAGGAAGGGGAATGCTAAATTATACATCTTCAGCTAGTCTGTGATGTCTGATAGATGTTTCCTGGGAGTTATGCAACTCAGTAATTGCTGTTATTTTTTTCTTACCACGCTGATTTTTATTAAACCATTCAGCAAATGGAAATTTCAGAGTCGCTTGTCCAATTAGTCATGACACTTCACGGGTATCTCTGCTAGTGAGCAGATCCTTCAGCCTTTGCTCATCCTGAGCAGTGTTTTACCCCCTAAAATACAGCCTTGTGCTTCCCAGGGCAGAGCTGCTAGGATCTGCCTTTGACATTTCACCATACACAAGCAATTTGCTTGGTCTTGAGGTCAAATTCAAAAAAGTTGGCTCTTGTACGTGAATCTCTTCATAGAAAATGGGCAAATTATCTGCCAATCTAAATTTTGACAGATGAAATAAACATCTTTGTTTGTAACACTTAGAAAATCATATGTTTTCAGGGAAAGGGAAATAAGAAATTAGTACTTTTCTACTTTAACTAATTTAGATGTGGCTGGCACCAATATGCAACATTCCTTCTGAAAGCTGAAAAACCCCTTGCTAATTCTAACTGCCAAAAACCCAATCCCAAACCCTCTTTTTGTCAGAATCTTGAAAACAAAAGGTTTTTGTTTTTTTTTAAAAAGGAGCTGTTTAATAGAACATTTTGAGCATTTTCAAACAGCACTATTAAGTCTGATAGCAGCATACAATTCAATCTTTTTTTGCAGGTAGATATTGCACACAAGAATGAGGACTTAATTGGCACAAAGAGAATGTCTACTCTATTGTAAGTTTTAATAATTCCTAGTTTATGGAATTGAGAAATGAACATTAATTTCTTTATTCGACTTTTATGATGCATGACACTGTAGAAATGGCATTTTATGATATTTCAATTTCTGCTGTCTGTACTGTTTGTAATGTATCTGACCTCAATTTATGTATCTGTAAAACAAAGGGAATTGTTCTGCTTGTTTTCTCCTTTTTTAAAAAAAGTAATATTCCACTGATGAGAAGTGTTCTATAGGAATCACTGTTCTTACCCTTAGAGAATGTTTTGCACATTTGCATTTTAATTACAAAAATATCATCATGATTATTTGCAACTATTCCAGGACAAGATTATTTTCACAAATGCACTGAATACACGAAATGTCAGGGATTTGAAGTATATCTTCCTTCACAAAAAAAAAAAA
>VXBI01008166.1:209821-275827 GCA_013397375.1 Toxostoma redivivum | reverse complement strand
TCACAAAAAAAAAAAAAAAAACAAAAAAAAAAAACCTCAGCATAAGTTCCAGTATTTGATCATCAGATAAAGTTTATCCCTCCATTGCTACCTGACTCAGCTTTGTTCCTTTTCACATCACAAGAATGTGGAAGGTGTCCCTGCCCATGGAAGGGGTGGGAACGGGGTGATCTTTAAGGCCCCATCCAACCCAAACCATTCCATGATTCTGTGTTAATTCTGTGATGAATGACCTGAGACAGAAACTTGTGTTTCTTAGGGACACAAGCCAGGTGCTCAGCTTTGCACAAAGGTTGTTAATACATAAACTTTGTGTCTCTGTTGATGTTTTCTTCTGGGATTTAATGGAAGCCTGCACACTAAAACAGAGAAAGATTTGAAGTTTAGTCAGTGTCTCCTTCCAGTGTTCAAAACGTTGAAAATGTGTTTCCTTGAGTAAAATGCTTTACTCCATTTTTTTTTCTTCCTTTCCAGTTGAAAGAATAAATTCTGAATAATAGTCAAATCATTTTAGTAAGAAAAAGTAATTTATTTTCCCACCGTAACACAATGTTCTAAAGCAAGCTTTCACCAAAATACTCCATTGAAAAAGTGGTCCAATTTTACAGTTACCTGATTTCTTGGGGTTCAGAACAGACAGAAAGCTAAATGTGTTTCACACCTCATCCTCAGAGCAGGAAGGACAATGCTCACTCAATCAGCTGCCATTTGATACTCCTCTTTCAGTTTACTGGCCCACCCTGTGTTTACTCTGCCCTAGTCACTCCAGCTTCAAAAACATAATTATTAATTTCTTCCTGAACCATCTAGTGTGCTCATCACTTCAGAAACCAACTGCTTCTTAAATATAATTAAATTACCCTTGCTGGGAGGCAACATGTGTGCATTCTACCAAGGGGAAGCTGAAACACAAAGAGATTAAAGTCAAGTAAATACAAATAATAGGATTGTCCAGCCTGAAACACCTGGAATATTTTTTCAGGGTACTTATCCCTATATCCTAGGTCGGTTTTTTTTTCAAGCACAGACTCAGTGACTTTGGCTGCTACTTCAGGAGCTCAGATTCCTGCCAGTCACCATCTGGGATGTGAAGGTGAGAGACCTGGAAGTGAGGGATACTCAATTAATGACCCTTTGTGCAAAGTTTGGTTTAAGTGACTTGCTGGATATCAGATAATTGAAGGCAGAGTTTTTAAAGTCATTTACTCCCTGCCTCACCATGATGATGTGTCCCGTTCCTGTGTCCCTGGGCTTGCTCAGCCCAGCTGCTGACAGAAAGAGAGGATGAAATCTGACAGACAGCCTCCTCTGAATGCAGCCATGACCCATTCCCAGAATTCCATCATACCTGGGGATTAAGACAGAATATTGCTGGAAAAAAAAGTCTATGCTTAAGTAATTAAAAGTTGTCCCATAGTTTAGATCAAGCTGGGAACAGAAATTTGGCTGTGCATGTGGCAGAGTCAGGTACCTTAACTATGAGTTTTGCCTAATTTTGCCACGTTCAAGATGTGCTGTCAGTAATGTTCTGTCTGCTTGCATCTCTGTGATTTCCTCCTTGACAGTCACTCATCATACTCCATTTCCCTCAGAAATATTGCTCAGCTGACAGGCTCTGGTATCCTTCCATTGTCCTATTTACTTTCTTTGAACAATATTTAGTTTGGGAAGTTGGCAGAGTGTGGACACCTATGAGCAAATCATCCTAAACTGCCTTCATCACCAGCAGTGAGAAAGAGGCATTTCCCAGGGCTCGGTTAATCTCACATATTTCATGATTATGTGTGAGGACGTAATGAACTGGAGCTCAGCTGCACCCAGCAGTGTCATCTTTGACTGCAAGATTTACGTGTCCCCATTAGCCCAGATGAATGTGGGTGATTTCCCATCCTGCAAAAAATAAATCTGAAAACACAGCAGTCCCGTGTGCCCTGCATCCACATCCTTCAAATGGAGAGAGTGTTGGTATTTAGATAAATCAATATTTAGATAAACCAAGTAACTACAGGCACATCAACCTGATGCTGGTTCTGACGAAAATAATGCTTGACACAAGATATAGCAGATAAAGACCTAAAACAAGATGCAATAAATCACATTTTCTTTTGAAAGTGATCCTATCAGGCTAATTTAATACCTCCTTTCACAAAATTGCACATTATTAAAGTGTATGGTGTCAGCTTTGCATACTCAGATTGCTACAAGGCATTTTTTATGCCATTGCACACTATTTGGGTGAAAACAAAAATCAGAATAATCTCTAACTCAGAGTAAGAATTTATAGCAAGCAACAGAACAAGAGGAAACAGCATCAGGTTCTGCCAGAGGAGTTGTAGGTTGGATATTTGGGAAAAAAAAATCTTCACCAAAAAGGTTGGCATTGGCACAGCTGCCCTGGGCAGTGCTGGAGTCCCCATCCCTGGAAGGATTTGAAAGCCATGGGGATGTGGCACTTGGGGACATGGGGCAGTAGTGGCCTTGGCAGTGCTGGGGGAATGGTTGGACTGGATAATCTTGGAGGGCTTTTCCAACCTCAATAATTCTGTGATTCAAATTAGCCTAGACTATTTTTTTCTCAGCTGGTTCAAAAATACACAGCATAGAAAATGTTACTCTTAAAAGGATATACTCTGGCAAAAAAGCCAGCATCCAAAAAAAAGGTTCTTTTAAACATGTATATTGGGCAAGTGTTCGAGTACGCAGAGCCTGGTGAGTCCTGCCTAAAATACTGTGAGTGAAGAATGCAGAAACCATCCTGTTTTTAAAATCCTACTGTGTAATATCTTAAAAGACCTTAGAAAGATTAACTTCTGATGACAGTGTAGCTATTCCAGCTTAAATCAGATTATATCCTTTGTGGAGAAGTCTCTGATTCTCCTCAAAACATACTGAGCTGGAACTATATTTTGTTAATTTTGTTTCCTCACAGAAAAAACGTTGTTTTGTTTTTTTGTTTTGTTGGTTCTTTTATTCTTTCCAAAGAAAGCTTTGTTTGATTTAAAGTTTGATAGCAGAAGATCAGTTGCTCACTGTAACCTTTCAAAGCCTCAGTAGAGACTTTTCTTATTGTGAGTGGAAATAAATTTGGCATTTTGGGAAACTCTAGTTATTGGACTTTTCCCCCTAAATTATATGCTAAGAAAATATTTATGAAATAACGTAGCAAATATTTTTTCCTCTTGAAGTAAATACTGACCAATTTCCTAGGCAAGTCAGCTAGAACATGTTGCAATTCAAAGCAGGTAAATTTTAAAAACTTATGTCTTGTATTTATTTAAGGTGGAACTGACAGGAGAGAGAGAGGAATTTACTTAAGGGCACAGCATCAAAGTAAAGAGTTTTGCTCTCAGTTATAGAAAGATATAGTAGGAAGATGTGGAGCACAGAAATCTTTCCAGCCTTGGATATATTCTATAAACTGAACTCTTCACCTCTAGCTCTTAAAATATTATGGCAAATTTATTCTTCATTTCTGTGACAGAGGTATTCACATGGTACATAATTTGAATAATATCTTGTCCTTCTTCAGAAAATTATTTTCCAGGCTCTGTCCAACAGGGGCCAGAGGTTGTCAGAGACCAGTGGCTGTTTGGGGCATGGAGCATCACAAGTCACCTCTGACTGTGCTGGGAACACAGAGAACAGCAAGAGCCTCCTCAATTTGCTCTGAAGTGTTTTAAAATACAGAAACCTGATGGTTGCCAGGCTTCATTTTCTTTACCTGTCTGCATTTCCCCCCTGTTTGACATTTAACAGCATTGATGTCAAGGTGCTCTGTGTTTCAGGAGTTATTCTTAAATATCCCAACTCTAACACAGACAGGAGCTCATTGATAACACAGATTTCCCATTTCCTTCTTAGTTTTATGCTCAGAGCCATTAGCTCTGTGCCTTGTACTTGTGCCATGCTTATGAGAGTAAGTTTAAATGCCTGCAGCAAGGCCTCAGATAGAATCAGAAGCCTTAGTAGAGTCAGTGCAATAATAAAAAAGATAGACACAAGAACAGCTGTAGCCAATATTAAACACTCAGTCATCAATTATTGATGGAATATTCTCCTTGTGCTTGCATAAGAATGCTTTTTAGGATCTTATTATTTAGAATTCTTCGTAAGGTTTTGTCAAATTAATAGGGCTTCCTGCAGTTTGAATACCTTAGAAGCTTTAGGTTGTTTAATGTTTGGGTATTTTTTTAGCTTATCCAAACTCACTGACTCAAATATTCTGGTGCTAAAAGCCAAAGCTGTGAATATAGGACCATATTCACAGAATCAACAAATCATAGAATGGTTTGAGTTGCAAGGGACCTTAAAGACCACTTGTTTCACTCCCCTGCCATGGGCAGGTACACATTCCACTAGCCCAAGGTGCTCCAAGCCTCATCCAACCTGGCCTTGGACACTTCCAGGGATCCAGGTGCAGCCACAGCTTCTCTGGGCAATCTCTCTCACCACTCTCCCAGTCAAGAGTTTCCACATAATATCCAATCTAAATATACCCTGCTTCAGCCTAAGGCCATTCCCTCTTGCCCCATCACTCCAAGCCCTTGCCCAAAGTCCCTCTCCAGCTCTCTCAGAGCCCCTTTAGCCACTGGAAGCTCTTCCCAGAGCCTTCTTTTCCCCATACTTTCTTAAAAAGATAGTCTCACAAATTGGTATGTACAAGCCTACAAGTTGTTTAAAAAAAAAAAAAAAAAAAGTATAAAACTGTGGATGAATCTGGGCCAGATGCTGCATTACTCCAGTTAAACACCAGTGATTTCCCCTTTCCTCTGGAGAGAGCACAACAGCGAACCTGAGTCACTTCTCAAGTGGTTTCACATTTGGAGAATCCAAAAGGCACAAGGCTCACAGAGCTGGTGACTCTTTAAAGCCACTCATTGAATGCATCACCAGTGAAAAAGGCAGAGCAAGAATTGGAACATGCTCTGTGTGCCAGGGATCCCTGCCACGGTGCCAAACAGTCCTTCAGCTGCTCCCACCCAACAGCTTCCCTCCCCCTTACCCAGAGCTTCCCAGGCATCGTCTGTGTTAGTCACCAGGCTGCTGCAACCTGGACCACAGCCAGGCATTCCAGGGGCCAAGCATTCCCAGAGTCACCTGTCAGTGATGCTAAAGGAAAATCTGGGCTAGTGTTTTCAATTTTACACACACATAAAAAAAAGATCCATTAGAATGACAACAGGATTCCAAGACGGTAATGAGCTGCCATTGATTGAACTAAAGAAAGAAATATTCCCTTCTCTTCTTTTAAACCAAACAAAAAGACACTGTGGAAAACACGTTCTTACTAGCACAAATTTCAATTGGGGTCAAATCACTACTATTGGAGAAAATAGGTGTATGAGAACAAAATCTTTATTCAGTATCAGGGCATTGTTAAGCTAACCTACCTTATGATGGAAGGGTGATTTTGGCAAAAGAATTCTAATCAACTTATAATAAAGAGATGGTATTTTGAATTGTCTCCTGTTTTATTTGTGTACATAAGGGATGTATAGTCATTTTAATGCTACTACACAGGACAAGGATCCACACTTATGAAGCATTTGTGTTACAAAATGATACCCAGTTTCTTACCAGAACCTCAGACAAAGATAATTAGAATAAAAGATGTCTGTAACAATTTCAAAAAAGATTAATACAAACTCTTGATAAAATTCTTCACAAGGGCCCTCATCATTGTTGATATAACTCACTGCTTCAGTATTATCCATATTTTTCTGGTGACTAATCTGCCAATATATGGATTTTAATACAGAATTAATTGTAGATAGAAGACTTTACGTAGCATACTTATGAAGTTCCTATTCATTGATATACATTTATGACTTCAGGAGTGAGACTCCTGCAATTCCTCCACCACTTCTTGTCAAATTTAAATTGGTTTCTGAAGCTTCCACGGGGAGAGAGCTTCTGTGCTCAAGTGGCCTCCTACAGACACGGTGTCAGATCATGCAGGTTAATGAGACAGGAGCCAGAAGTGAGAATAAAGGCAGAGCAAACAGGTTAACAAACCCTCACTGAGCTTTGTGCCATCCCAACACACCCACCAGGCAGAGGAAAAACTTTCACACCTGCTCACAGAAATCAACCCCAAAACTCCCCCATTCAGTGCAGAAGTTCTGAGTATTTTGTAGAGGTCAGATAAACTCAGCTCCCACGCCTACTTTCCATCAATGGTCTGGTTTCCTTCGCCATCTCACCACCAGTTCCCACATGTGCCAGACTCTTGTTTATTTTTTAAGTAATCTGATATCTTGGGGAATGATTAAGTGTACCTCCAAATGCAACCTAACCCAAATTATTATGCTAAATGCCCAAATACTGCCTTTTGTGCCCCAGTAGCAGTAAACAACTCAACAGTTTAATGTCACCCAGCACACACTTCTGCACCTTGGTCTGCAAGCAAGTTTTGTGAGTCTTACAAAGGCACAAATCTAAAAATGGAGAAATTCAAGTGTCTGTAACAAACACACCAGCACTCCAGGGTCTATCTATGAGAGATTGAAAGCCCAGGAAAAAAAGGGAATTCCAGGCAAAGGAAGCTCTTTCTAAGAGGGCCAATGCTGAGTGTTGGTTCCCACAGTAACAATTGTGCCACACAAGGCACAATTTCAATTCAGACAGCACACAAGTCCTATAACATAAAACATGGACATTAACCCCTCTCATCAAAGTCTGCTCTGAAAAGAATCACACTTTGGCACGAAGTAAATAAAAATTTAAACCCCCCTAAAACCCAACAGAGCCAAAGTGAGGGAGTGCAACAGTCCAGTTTCAAATTTGAAGTAGCTGGGAGAAGTGTCCCAAAAGTGTATGGAATTGCTGTAGGGAAATAATAGACTCCTCTTCTCCTACTCTACACTGCTGGACCACAGTGTGGAGCCCCTGAGGTGTTTTCCTGGGGTATCCCAGCCCAGTCACTCCCTGTATCCAGGCAGCAAACCGAGCCCAGTGGTTTAGCAAAGAGGGTCTCAGGTCACTGCTGAGTGCAGCCTAACAGGATAATGCAGAGCCAGCTATCAGCCCTTCTCTCAGGGTAATCACCACAGAGTGGGTAATCCAAAAGGAACATCTTGCTTCTGACAAATAATGCTTTGGAGATGGTCTGGGATGGCCCTGCCTTTGGACAATCTTAATTCACACACCCGAGACACAGAGCTGCACATCCTCACCCCACAGCACCTGGGGCAGAGGCTCCCCAGCCAGCTTTGAATAGACAGAGATTGCCTGGGAAAAGTGAGGAGGAGGAGATGATCTCAGGAGAAAGGGAAATGGGCTCCAGAACAGAGCCAACAGAAAGGAGAAAGACAAGGGAGGGAGCACAGAGTGCAGAGAAGGGCACCTGAGAGGTGCAGGCACTGGAACAAATGGGAAGGGAGGTTCTTTGAGGACAGTTTCCAGTCAGAAAGCCAGTGATTGATGGAAAACAAACCTGAATTCAAGGAACCAGCTGCAACAGTGCAGTGGACAAAGGTAGTTGTTCATATTGAGTTTTTTTACGACTATGCTGTTTCCTCAAGACATTTTTGCATTTTAGATCAGAAATATTATGTCATAATGAATCTTGACTTTTACAGTTAATCTCCTTATAAAAGATTACTATAGAGAAAAGTCATGTCTTTTCTGTGTTGAAATCCTGGATAACTTTTTCAGCCATTGTAAAACGCTGCTTATCAGGGATTTACTTGCTCAGAAAAAGGCTGTGGGGCCGTTTTACTGCATCAGGTTTCAGCTGCAGCTCAGGCACAGGCAGTTTGGTTATCTCCAAGTCATGTTCTTGGCACAAGATAGATTACATCTCAAAAAAACCCACAGGCAATACAGAGGCCTGGACCCATATGAATAGTCTGAGGTGAAGATCCATGAGAATTCTGAAACCATTAAAACCTTTGTGATATGGATGCACTCGGCCCAAGCTTTCTCTTGCAGAAATGTGTGATAAAGGATAAAGTGTTTGACAACATTTCCTCTGCCCCAGGCCACTAAAAAAAAAAAAACTTCCTGATGCCATCACAGTGGGGAATTATAAGATGCCCACCCAATGAGGTTAATATAAATAATGATGCTTCCTCCTGAATACAAAATGCTGAGGAGGTAGGATAAAAAAATAAGTCATAAAATAATCAGTACTGAAGTATTCTTTAAGCAAGAACAGAGTTTTCAATAGCTTGACTGCAAACCTAAAATCCCACAGTGCTGGAAGGAGTAAGAAGAAAGTGAAAGGAGAAAATAAAAGAGCAAGGTGCTCTGTAGGATTGAATTAATAATGTAGAAAAACCTCCCCAGTAAGAAACACCAATCCTGAAAGGAAAAAGAAAATGTCACTGCAATCTAAAATACTTCATCAATAATAAATGCAATTGACTCTGAATGAGGTCTGTTGGCTCCTTTTTTCCTGTAGAAGTGCTGTAAATGCAGGTTACCTCCTACAAGCTGCCTTTGTCACATGCAAGAGAGAGATTCTGCTGCTCAGCTCCAGCAACCTGAGGAGGAGCCTCTGCAGCTCCTGCCATCACCTCTGAGCCCCCAAACCAAACAGATGAATGCAAATCCCTCCCTTGGCAAGAGCCTTACCTTGCCCACATCCTCAGAGCCAGGAACCACCTCCATTCAGCTGGGGAAGCTCCAGGGGAGCAATTAAACTTAATGGAGAAATCTCTGTATTTATCATAACCAAGGCCCAGGGAAGCAAAGGTCAGTGTGCCCTCTGCAGCACCCAGGACACTCTGACATTCCCACATCAGCTGCAGCCTTTCCATTTCTCTTTTGAAGTTTAATTGATGCCCTCTTCCTAATCAGCTGCTCCAAAGCAATAAGCCTTGATGAGGAGGGCATTATCAGGAGACAACTCAGTATGCCCAACACATGATGCTCTACAGGTCAATTAACAAACCATATTCTCAGCCAGACTTTTTGGGAGTAAAACCAGTGTAAATTAACAGGCTTTACATCTGCCCTAGTAATTCTCTCTCTCTATTCCCACTCCCCTCCCAAGTTTGAAAGGCATTAGAGAATGAGACAAAGAAGAAAAAAAAACTTAATTAAAGGAGTTTTTCTTCACATTTTTATTAAACCAAAGCAGTAATTTCTGAAATGGAAATTAACACCAGTCTTTTACAGTTATATTTCAGTCTGAAAGCAGATTTCTGCTCTATCTTTCTAGGTGAGGGAACCAACTAAAAGATCCTCATGCCTGGCTGTACACAATTAAATGACCTGGGGACATGAGTCAAGCTAATTCATAAATTCTCCCAGATTCAACCTGGCCAGTACAATCCTGGTGTGAAAACTTTTATCCATGAAATCAGCTTACATGTACCATCTAATTTCAGACTGAGACTTGAAAATTTCCTATAATCCACAGCATGTGAATCTGAAAGATGTAACAGTTTCATGGTGAAGGATGGTGACCACGGAGGGCAGCCCTTTCAGGAGGGGAGGTGCAGGTGTTGTGTGTTGGGTTTGTGGTATAATATTGGTAGATTTGATATCTGGAAAAAATCAAGAGGCAACTAAATGTTATCAGGGCGCTCTTTATTTGTTTTTCCTTTTTTAATCTTTGTGGATTCTACTGACTTGGGCTTTACCAGAATAAAAAAAAAAACAAAAACAACAAAACAAACAGAAACAAACAAAACAAAAAAAAACCCAACACCCCCCACCCCCCTAAAAAAAAGAAAAACCAAAACAAAAACCACTACAGATAATTTATTTTTTTCATAAAATTCTTAGGAAGTACACAATAAAAATTAGCTGAAGAAATTGATGGTGATAAAGTAGGATGCAGTAACCATATGTGTCTCAAAATGAAACCCTCAACAGTACCAAAAATATTTTTACTGGCGAAATATCTTTAGAAAATTAACAGAGATTACTGGTTTACATGTGAGTATCTGTGGGTGTAGACTTAGACTAATTCACTTTTATTTTTCTTACCATCAACCTGGTTACAAAGGTTTAGTGAGAGGCTCCAACATGTTATTTTATTCAGGAGACACAGTGGCCAGTGGTTTGGGTCTCTTTTAGCCTGAAAATTTATATAAAACATTTATAGACTTTTAAAACATGTTTTATTTTCGTCTTTAATACACAGCATATATTTACACAAAGTGGGATGGGAAACCCTGCATCAGCCTGGATAAGCACAATATGCTCATCTGACTGCAATTTCATCATGAAAAATCCTTAGGATGATGAAAAGGGATGAAGAGAGACATTGAAGATTGATCAAACCCCCCTGTTTCCTACATTCTTCCTTAAGATCTTTTAAAATTTAAATGATAAAGGCTCCATACACCTTTACATCTCTTAAATTTTACATCAAATAAGTTGCATTCAAAGAAATACACATCTAAAGTTATTTTAACCTATTTCTTCACTTATTTCCATGGAATTAGTCAGAGAACTTCAAGGTGACAATACCTGACCATATCCTGTTTTATTTCAGATTTTTTTTTGAGGCTTCTTTCCAGAGTGTTTTCAGAGATGCCAGTGCAAAATCCTTTTTCTCCTCCTCCTCCTCCTCCCAAAGATCCTAATTTGAAAATTTTCAAGGTACAAAGTATAATTGCTTTCACACAAATGCTGTCATGGAGATTTGGACTGTAACACTCTTTTCATGATTCTTTTAAAAGCAAAAAACAAATGTAAAAGGATGGATTTGGGTAAAAATCAAATCCCAGTCGTAGAATTTTGGTGGGTGAAATAGTGATCCAAGTCCTCTTCAGTCATGAGAAATGCTTCCAGCTTCTTCAGCTGAAGTAATGGAAGTTTACTCATAAAAGAGAAGGATTAGGTAGAAGTGGATAATTCAAAATAGGAAAGAAGATATAAAGAAATAAAGAAAGAGAAAAGGCAACCTTCAAGCTTTTATCCAATACAGGGTTTTGTGACTCCAGGAAATACCAATGATTTATGAACTTATATCCTTCCTTCCCACAGATACTTCTTCCATGTGTCCATGCAAAATAGCTCAGATGTAAACTGGGTTTTTTTCCACAATCACTTTACAAAGTCACTGTTGTAGGTAAAAGTGAAAAGACTATTTCTATGAGCAGTAGAAGCACTTGAAGATACACACACTGAGAAAAGCTAAAATCTCTTCCTGTGGACTGGTGACTTATGTTCAGTGTAAATAAAGCTGATTTTGATGTTTAAGATACCTGCAGCACACCCTGTGCCCTCAGGCAGGGAAGCTTTCACTAATCCACACAAACACCAACTTGTGGTTCAAACTGCTCCCAGTGACAGGGATCTCCAACAGTGTGTGTGGGATTTTTGAGCCATCACTGCCAGTGAAGGGAGATCATAAATATTTGCCCTTTGCTCCTCAAATATAGAAAATTGTGTGAGCACCCAAATCAGTTTAGATCAGAGCACTGGGGAAAGCTGGAGGAGCTTTTCTTCCCAGGACAACCAAATGACTCAGGAAAGCCCCCAGAGCTGTCTGAGCCCTGAGCTGTGCACTCCGCAGATTTACAGCTCTGAAGGGACAGATGAACCTCAGACACACGTGGGCTTCACGTACCTCCATGATCTTAATTTATTCCACAATTAAGGACCAAATAATGGGTATTCTTTATGGCCTAATTAACAATGACACTCGTGTATGGCAAGGAGCAGAGGGTGTCTGGGAGCTCCTGCAGGTTCCAGGCTGGGGCTGTGCAATGCTCAGTGCTGCTGCCAAGCTGGGGAAACCAGGGGTCTGGGGTTTGACAGAACCAGACACAGCCCAAACCCAACCAAAACCAAATATAAACCCAATAAAAACTCTATCTGGGTTCATATATATATATATATATATATGTAAAATCATACATTCATTTAGGTTGGAGAAGCCCTCTAAGNAAGTGAGGGGCCCAATATATATATATATATATATACACATATATACATACAAATTGAGGCATTGGGATCTGAAGAGATCTTAAAAAACTCAGTACATCCCATCCAGAAAGGTCTTGTGTGACATTCATGCAATATTCCAACTAAATAAATGCAACACCTTCTTCCTGGGGAGTAGATTTCTGCTTGTCAGATTTTTTGGTAATTTCTCTCTATCCTGGAAATTTTTGCGCAGGCACACCCGAAGTACACATAATTAAAAATAGTCACAGTTATAGAAAAATATTCGAATAGATTATGAGAGATTAAGATTTTAAAATGGATTTTTGTTTTCATTTATCCCCCTGCTAGCATCCAAATTTATGGTTCACTGAGGAAACAGAGCCATAAAGATAATTTAATAAGACCTCCTTGAAATGCAGGCCAAAGAATCTTTTTTTTTTTTTTCAATATTTCTGCATGAAATATTTCAGGAAAAGAAAATAATAGATCAAACACATCCTTCTGATAGAGTCATTACCTCTGAATATTCTAGGAGGCTTTGGAAACTACTTTATCTTGCTTCCTTGTGTTTAATTTTTAGTGAGCTGGGATAAAGCAGGTAAGTATAAACATTTCACATTCTGCAGTGATTCCACTCTTTTCAAGCCCATTATTATGCAGGAGTTACCAAACAACACTGGAACTTTGAAATTTTGCCCAAAGGGAGAAGATAAGATTGGGTAACAGCTACTCACCTATGACACCTCACCTAACATTATCAAAAGAAGGAAACATTCCTCAAGTAATTAAATATTTATTCCTTTAAAGGTATAACTAGAGCACAAAAATACATTTCTACCTCCCACAGCTTTTATCAAGCTGTCAAGCTCTCCATAACTTGGTGTTAACTGAGTCATAAAGGGAAAAATATCTAAAGCAGGAGAAATGTGTGAACCCTTGCTTGAGGATGCACTTGGTCATTCAGTGAGAAACAGGAAAAATGCTGGTTATTCCTGATGTCTGCAGGTGCAGCTCAGATCAGGGTGTGCTCAATTCCCAAGGTGCCTTTCAGGTGCCTGAGGTCCCTGCCAGGATGAGGTGGGAAAATGTGCCTGCCCTTGGACACTGCTCCAGACCTGACCCTGCACCTCTGGGCAAACTCCTAATGAACTTTCAACTAAAAAAACTTTGTCCTTTTGTCTCTTCCAGCTCCCTTCCTTCTCCACACACATATTCATCATCTTACAAATTAACTGGACAGCCCAGTCTGGTCTGAGGGGTTGTTTATAAAAACAACTGAGTTTATATATAAAAAGAGTGAAATAAGAAACATTGACTTGTTTCCATTATAACATTCATACCAGGGAGTTCATAAAAAAAAAAAAAAACAAAAAAATCCAAACTTACTAACTTTTGCTTGAAAATCTTACTGAAATCTGCATTTTTATATGCAGGAATGTCACTTTAAGTCTATAAATATCCATCCTTTATATTAAAATTCAGTTTTAGAGAGACACAGGAACCTTGCTTTGGCCAGCTGTCTTTGAGATACAGAACAAAGCACCAGATATAAAAATATCCACACAGTATTTTTGTTTTCATGGGACTCTTTCACTGTGTTTCCACACCTTGGTCCATCTCTTTCTAAGGTGTAAAAGATCTGAACTATAGATCAGCATTTCATACTCTGAGGGCAGTGTAGCAGGAAAACACTGGATCAAAGTGAATCTCTGCAGATTCTTCATCCCCTGCTCCCTTATTGCCAAAGCATTTGTTCAGCTTTAAAACCATCATTTATATAGAGCCAAGCACTTAAACTCATGTGTGAGTTTAATAATGAGATTGAGATCACTGGGAATTAAGGATTAAAAATGAGTAATGGACTAAGTTATTTTGCTCACTTCAAACCTCTATTCCTTTGTAGTAATGATCTGCTCAGTAGCTCCTTGACATAAAATACATATTTAGATATGTTAACTCTTCATTTTCAGTTTCTCAATTTAATAAATAAACTAGTAAGAGGGGAAAAAAAACTTAGGAAAACTATTTTGAAAGTTACCTACAGGCTTTCTGTGTTCTCTGACTTCTTAATTCAGGAAGTGTCTCTTTGCTGAAGATGTGTATATAAACTGAAATACATTCATGGCCATTTTCCCATGGTTTATTAAAATGGGAAAGCCAAAATTGGAAGTTTATGAAATAGGAAGTTTATCAAAATGGAAAGCTAAAAGTTTTCTCTAGCCTTCTTCTTATGGCCACAGGTGAAAAGCTACAGACGTTTCTGACTGACTTTGGTAACTTGGGTGTCTAATTCTCACAGAGAAAATACAATGCCTGGCATACAAATAACAAGAAGAGCAACCACAGGATTTAAAAACCACACTAGAAACTGTTCCCAACTCAGGGAGGCCTCTCTGACCTTCATGTTGATCTTCAGTTATTTGCTGTCTATTTATCAGCTGGACGCAAATTATTTTAAAATAAGTAAGTTCTGGGATTAAGAAATACATAAATATATTCAATTCTCTTGCATTTTAGGTACAACTTGAACGTTTTCCAGGTTGTAGGTACACAGCAAGATGTGTGACACCCACACATTTTGGTTGAGAAGCAAGGTGATAGTCATGAGAAAGGGATGCTGATTTCTGAGCAAAGGTGTGGAGTTCCCTTTTTTCAATGGAGGACTGTCTCTACAAAACATTTTTGAAATCCACATTTATTTATGCCTACCCTTTCTACTACACTCAAAATTCTAGATCTGTAAGTTTTGCAAGATTCCAAGAATGGAAAGTCAGTGGTATGAATTCTTGATTGGTGCAGTTAATGGAATTATCATTGTGGCACATGTGACATTGTGAAAATTAATTTCACAATTCACTTATTTTAAGAAAAAATGTAGTTTTTAAAAATATTGAGTTTGCTGTTTGACAGCTTACTTTGTAACACTGGATTTTTTTTAAGTTCTAAGAGCCAGTGGTTACTTTCTGCTTATTTAGTAATTTCATAGAATCATAGAATGGTTTGGGTTGGAAGGGACCTTAAAGATCACATAGTTCATATCTGTTGGTGCCTTACCTGATTTAGTATCTCCTTGCATGACAGCAATTCCAGATTTTGTAATGCTTCTCATGCTTCCATGTACTTTTCCATCCATTATTTCAGATGAGTGGATAAAAACTGCATGAACAATTCAAACACAGGCACCCAGTATTTTCCTCTATCATATCTGTCCTCATCCTGTTGGCTTTACTACATGAGTTGGGCCCTGAATTGACACATCCTGGTTGGTGCTTGGCTCATTTTTTCATGTGCATTACTTTATCATTTATCAACACTAAATTTTATTGTGTGACCATGAAGATATTTAGAGAATACACAGACAAACGGCAAATAATCTGTCAAAAAGTAGAACTCTTAATGGCCATGAACAAGGCTGCCCAAAATCACTCTGGATTCTTCCCTCACTGAGTCTGATTTTCCTGCAGCATTTCACAGCCACAGTCACTATTCTGAGTGAGTGACTGATCCCAGATTCCTTTCACTGTGATCTTTCCCCCGGAGACCCCGGCACTGGAGGGTCCACATGTTCACATTCCATTAGACTACATGCTTTCCTCTACACATTTCCAAATTTGAGATGCCTTTTAGAGCAACAACCTAATTTGAAAGGAACCATTGAGTTAATTCATCTGAGTTTTAGAGGAGAACACTTCTGAAGAACTATTACTTTTATTCATGGCAAATTGCCTATTTTCCTTTTTCATGCAGCATGCCAGGACATTTTTACTTGTCTGTTATTTTCTATTTTTGTCTTTAGACTCTGTATCTGTCTTTTGTCTCAGTAATATCATTTGTAAAGATCCCAATTACTTTTAGGGGGTTAATTGTTACCACAAGCAATGTCAGTCTGTGTCAGACTCCAGGGCTTTATAGGGAAAGCTCTGCAAGGACTTCCCCACATCTCATGTATTTTGCTCATGTCTACACTCTCCAGCTCTGATTGAGGAACTGCTTTTATTACACAGTATAACTAAACAAAGCAAAAATAGTAATTTCCTAAAAGACCTCTGAGAGTACATTTCTTTACATAGACTGTGTAGGAGGGCAATAGAACAAAATTTGGTGCTTTGCTATTCTGAGGAATAATCAGCCTATCTGAGACAACATCCAAATATCTCCCAAAACTCTGCAAGGGCTACACTTGTCAGTATTGGTGTAACTCAGTGTTTATCACAGTGTTTCAAATCCCCTGGGAGGCCATGAATGTTCCCTTAACTTGACAGTATCTAATTATAAGGAAAATTAATAGATGCTCATTGTTTTTCTTTTATATATACACCCAGACTTTTTGACAATGACAATACAGGCTCTGTAGGTAAGTAACTGCTGGTGTTAAAAGGGATTAAAAGTAGATATTTGTGCACTGGACTTTGTACAGGTCTGTAAAGTGTGGCACAATAGATGATTCCAAGGTTCTGAAGTGCCAACCTTATAAGTGAATAAATTGAATTATCTTTATGACTGTTCTGAGGTGTTGCATTTAAACAAGTAATTTCATCCCACATGACACATATGTATTAAGGATTTAATCTACCTCAGATTTAAACTCTGGTTTTGAGCCACTGACCATGTTTGGCTTATCCTGGTTAAAAAATGAGAAAATTCACAGAAATTAAGAATAAAAAAAGGAATCATGAGACAGAATTAGTAACTCTATACATAACTATGATTCAGGAAGTACCTGTGCATTAAAGAGATGAGCCAGATTGAGGATTCCAAGGTTAAATGAGTTTATTGAGTTAGTGGTTACAATGGTATGTCAGATACCTGTAATCCAAGCTACACCTACATATTTGCCTCTAAATTCTCACACTGTCAGTTTCCGTGTCTCTACACATTCCACCACCAGGTCTTCTATTACAAATATAATAATAATAATAATAATCAGAATAATAATCATAATATAAAAGGCAATGTCAATCACCATATTGTGCTTCATACTCCACCATAAGGAATTCAATTGGCAAAAGTAAATCTCTGGTCATATTAATGGGATTAATTGAAATGTGAGCAATCATAACACTACTAGAATATAAAGAACAAAATCTGGTTCAAAAGAAGCATTTTTAAGATGAATTAGTTTGAATCTGTTTTAAAAATTCACATACTATAATGAAGATGACTTAAAAGTTATATCATTTAATTATTGGGCCACACATTGAAGCATATTGGCTAGTACATTTTTGCACTGCAACAGAAGCAATACAAGCTTTATGGTCTACCATTACAATTCCTTTTTTTTTTTTTTTTTCACTTAGTATACCTGCCAACCTAATGTTTCTTGCATGCATAAAAATTTCGGGGTTTAGAATTGAATTTATTACTTATTCCACATGAATACCCCCGTGATGCAAATTCTTTGGCCAATTTAATGCTATAGTTTAGTTTAAAAAGGAAGCTTGGAGTTAAGTCCACTTAACATCAGAAGGTAACGCCCTGAATTTTGGGCACTGCAGAGAGTTTTTTACTGGAATAGATCTCAGGTTGCATGCAAATTGTCACTTTGTCCCCCCCACCCCATGCCAGACGCACACAAGTCGGCAGGTACGCATACAAAAAAGAATATAAAACCCTCCTGGTAAAGCTCAGTGCTTTAGAATGAATCCATAGCTTTAAATTCACTTAAGGCCTGTACAGGGGAAATATGTTTCTTCTGGGACCCTCTCCTCACTCTTGTCTGATATTCTTCTGGTTTTTCTCTCTTTACTAGAGGTTTCTTCTCGGGGGCCTTCATCTTCCAAGATACAACTGGAGAGTTCACAGCAGCAGTGCCATAGACCTTCTGATATTTAGTAGAAGCCACATATGATGCTTTCACTGTAAGGACCACAGCGTTCATCAGGTTTTTAGCTGCCTGGATGAGAGAAGTGGCACTGTCCAGCTACAAACAGAAAACAAAATGAAATATAGCAAGGTTACTCCAAAACAAAACACAGCAAGGTCATTCCATGGCTGGCTCACGGAGCCATTTCCTGACTGGAGCCTGGATCCTCCCAGATCTCATTAAAGATGGAACAAGTCCTCTTCCTTGGCATACCTTGGAGTATCCAGCACTGGCAACATCATGCACTGTACACTAAAGGTAGGACTGTGGTACCTCACATTAAATTTTTTTACTAAGTTAAAGGTAAAACTTGTGTTGTCTGTGGGTTGTGGTTTTTTGTTTGTCAGTTTGTGGGGTTTTTTTTGGTTGTTGATTATTTTTCTACAGTTTTAAGAAGTTTTCTGTTTTCTCACAAAAACCCCTTTACTTCTCACTTAAACCTTTAAAAATTTACTGTTACACGTCAGCTACAAACCAGGTCAACAGGAATTTTTCTCAAGTGTTCCAGTTTGTTCTAATTATTCCTGTTTAGCCCAGGATAACACCCCAGTGATGTATACAGGAACAGTGTGAGGCCAGCACTGAGCTTGTTAGAGAATCCCATCTGAAAAGATGAAAGGAGGCTCTGAAACCCCTACAGAAATGAAAAGATGAGACTGTTAACTGCAGGTTTTGGCAGCTCCTGTAATGTGTGTTACTTGTGGTCTCAAGGAATGCTACTTTGTGGTTACCAGGCTTTTTGTACCTTTGTGCTTCTCCCATGCACAAACCTGGCTGAGGTTCCTGGGTGTCCTCGGGATGTAAGAGCCCTTCAGGACCTGCTGAGCTTCAAAACACTGGGACTTCCACTCAGCAAGCTCCATCACACACTGAAGTGAAGTACATACCCTTGGCCAAAATTTTCAAATGATTTCAACATATAATGGGGACTTCCAAGGCAATGTTTCAATGTTCCACCATGTGAAATCAGGCACTCTCAGATCCAAGTGGATATTCTCAAAGTAACAGGTCCTAAAAATATGCTCCTTAGGAATGTAGCGAGCCAAGTTACTATTTATGATGTTCAATTATCCCTTTCCTAAAATACTAAAGAGTGGGATACATGTTTTTTGAGATAAAGCCTTTCAGATATGGAAGCTGCTTCAATTATTTATGTCTTTCCCAGACTGCAGGAATGATATGGGATGTAGTATTACTTTACCTCTTTGATTCCACCCACATGTTCAGTAAGTTTTTAGCTATTTTTAATTAGTACAAATGGCCTGTGTCCCTCCAAATCTTCCCTGCTCCCTATTTTGGAAGCACATGGCTCTGTAATATAAATACTAAGCAAGGTAAGCAGGACAAACAGTCACAACAAAAGCCACACCATACTTCACCTCAAGTATTTTGAATCATTAACAGAAGAGTTGAGGAGAAATCTCCTTCTGAAGTGTCAGTGACTGATGTGAACAAAAATAGACATTACAGAAAGCCTGTATTTGAAACCACATTAATCTGTACTTACCTGGGGTATTTTATTTCCTCTGTTCTGGCCTTAAACTCATTATGGTTCATCAAATACATAAACAGCTACATACAGTGAGGTGAAAACCAAAAAAAAAAAACATTTTAATGATATTCACGTACGTGGTGCCATTCCCTGAAATGCACAGTTAATTGCCTGCCCCTAGTAAATATTTTTCCTTGGGACTAATTTGTATTTCTGTTAGTAAAAGAAACGAAGTTAAAAGATGGAAAATTACATTACATGGCAGAAACATGACTGTTCAATAGGGAGTAATGAAATATAATCCAGTCTAGTGTTATTCTATAACCACACTGCTGCATGATTTATAAGGCAATCTGTATGTTTGTTGGCAAATAACAGATCACACTCTATTAAATTAGGATATTCTAATTTACTACAGAGATCTACAATCAAGCATTATTCATTGTTAAATGATTCTTTTTGAAACACTGGTGGATTGATATTGAATATAAAGTGATACCATCAAATAGTGTTTACTTCATAATCAGTTTGGATAAACTGACTGGATTGAGCCTCTATTGCACATTCCTGAATGAATCCTGGTTGCTGAAGGTTTCCAACAGCTTTTCATTTTCCTCCATGAAGAGCTGTTTTACATATATTAACAAACAGAATAATTAAAGGAAGCATTTTAAAATGAGGGGGCACCAAAATTAGGTGTTTAAACCCATGCACAGAGTTGAATCTATACCTCTGAGCACAATAATCAGTAATTTTATGGAATGTAGTGGTAAGGGCATGCAGAATCTTGCACTTCTTCAAGATCAGATGCAGGCTGCAATAACACGTTTTAAGAAACCAAGTTTTGTATTTTGATGCCATTTTAACTCTCTTCAGTTTCCATATGCTGCTAGATTAGGTAAGAGCTCCCTGTTTTCCCCATTAATGATCACATTTTAAGATGCAGATACTCAGTCTTTGACTCTAATATCCACTTATCTTGTAAAACACTTCCAAATCTTGGATCCAAAAAAGAGACATAAAACCCCATCACACGCTGTGAGTGTTCTCCAAAATCAGCTGGTGGTCATTCCATGCATCCAATTTGGCCACCTGAGCATTTCCAGTGATTTTCTTACAGCTTTCAGCTCCTTGCTTGTATTATGGCTCAGTAAAGAAGAATTAAACTGAATGAACATCATTCCAATTAACATTTAGATCTTCCTACACCACAGTGTTGTTCAAGCTCTAAGCTGTGCTTTGCCACTCTGGCACAAAGCTGGAATGAGGCAGCAGTGAATCAAGCCCTGAGTGTGTTAATTCCTTACAAAAACTGGGCACAGAAACATATACACTTTTCCAAAAGTATGTTAATAATAAAAAAATCATAAGAAGGAAAATTAACATTTCAAATAAAAGCACCACTAGGAAAAATACTTCACAGTACAGAAGGCAACCTTTACTCCCTGCAATACCCACAGAATTATAGATTTAATGGATTTTGGTCTTAACAGCCAACAGAGACTTTGACTTGCTGCACAAAGTAATGGTGTTCTGCTGTTTAGACCTCTTTAAAAATATGTTTGCCTACTTTTAGGAAAAAAGAAAACTCTCCCAACCATAATAGATAAACTTTGGCTACTGCCCCACAAAACTGTAAGAACAGTGAATGCTGAAGAAAATTCAAAATTCATAAAGAACCTCAGAATAACTTCACTGGACCTGGTCACTTAGAATAATTAAGGTTGGAAAAGATCTGCCAATAATATAAGTCCAGGGTTTTCTTCCCCCTAGAGAAAATCCTTCAGGATTTTGAGGAGTTTTTGAGCTGTTTATCAGCTATTCCTCAATTTTCCTGCATTTTTTGCAGAATTTTACAGAATCTTGAGATAATCAAGATTTCTTGCTTCTTTTCCAAATACACATAATCTAAGTAAAATAACCAGCAATTGTAATAGCAAAATAGCTGAAGAAATGGGAGGGAATAAAGCTGGAAATTTTTATCCTTAGCGGTAAAGCAATGAGAAGAGATGTTCTCCCTGCATTGTCACACTGCTGTAATGGGGAAGAATTGTACTTTATGTTTTAGAAAGAAAAAAAATCTAATTTCCAGACATGTCTTCATATTTGTAATAATAAATATCCATAAAAAGTAGGGAAAATTGAGGGGGAAAAACATCAGTATTTCCAGTGACTAAGAATACAGAATGGGTAGTTTTAAATGAGGTGGTTGCTTAAGAATGTTCCATAATATTACTGCTGATTTTAATAAACCTTGAAAAGTGGGTGAAGACATCAAAAGAATTGTAGATAGTTTCTAGTCTCAAAATATTTGAGCAATGAAAATAAAATGACCTGTGAAATTATAGGCCAGCTCAGCTGACAGCATTCCCAAATTAAATGATGCAATGTCTGTGACAGACTCCATAAATAGAGGAAAGAAATGCAGTTAATGGTAAGCAAAGGGCTGTGTGGGTTAAAATACTTTCAAAGTAACCCACATCATATTTTGGTATGATTAAACTTTGAATTGCTTAAAATAATGCTGTGGGTATAATTGGATTTTTGAAAGGTCTTTTGCTTAGTAATACATGACAGTTTGATTAAAAACTCAGTTGACACAAAACTAGCAAGACACATACACAGAAGGATTCCAGATTCTCCAGCAGCTGCTTCCAGAAGTACATATACACACAAAAAAAAAAGTCAGTGCTCAGCAGTGAATTTCACAGTGGGGTCTTGGAGAAACCATTTGGAGGCTTCACAATATTAATATTTCTACTAAAAACTTGGAAATATATCACTCATTTGATAAAATTTGCAGATAACAATTGGGAAAGTGTCAAGTCATGCAGAGGGCAAGTGACTGATATCTAATTAGCTGCTAAGAGCCACAAATGTAGATTTAATTCCAGATCTACAGCAGATGATACCTAACTACACAATAAGGAATTTTATTCTCTGCAGGATCCCAGGCAATCACTCCTTGAGTGCACAAAAAAGGAGGAGACTGATGAAACAGTTCAATTATCATATTCAATTCATTGTCTGTCCACAGTTATGGGATACTGAGTTTTCTCAATGCAAGAACCATATTGAGAACTGAGAAAGAAGTTAAACAAACTCAGTTTCAAAAAACATCTTTTGTGAGAAAGACTCAGTCAGCTCTGTTTTTCCTACTTTCAAGTGAATGACTAAAAAATGAGTTGACTAAAATCAGCAAATACATGGTAACAAAGCTGATTATATTTCAAGATCCACAGGTTAGACAAAGATTAAACAAAACTTAAAGGCTGAAAGGTGAAGAAGGTAATTTTAGTTATTAATTATCTGAAATTATTTATTTAGCAGTTATATTAATTAATCACAAGAACTCATGAAAGATTGATTCTATTTCTTGAAATTGTGAAATCAATATTGGATAGTTTTGCTTAATATGTATTAACTATTGGACATTTTTAGTGCACATCAGTTCAGGGAGCCTGTGCATCAGTTATGTAGGAAGGCAGCTTAGATGATGATAACAGCCCCTAATGACCTTGAAAGGTATGAAAACAAAAAACTAGTATTAGGAGCTATTGATAAATAGAGTTTGGTCTGGTTCACTTTGTACATATTAGGAGGAGCAAATATAATTTATTTTACACATTGAAACAGAACCTGTAGCTCCTCAAATACTCTTGGCTAAAACTGGATTTGTACACCTTTAGCAGGTGACTTAGGCACTGCCAAGCCCTTAAGACTTTCTGTGAATTCTGGGTGAATTCCTTGCTTCTCCTTTCCAAAGAAGTTCACACTTTCCTGGACAAGGTATAGTTGATCTTATCACACCCCAAAAGTCAATCAGCACTCTCCAGAGAAAATAAAGCTACAATTATGCAATTATGAACCTGGATGGTAAATCAGGAGTATGGATTTCTAAGATTGTTTCATATTATTCCATTCTTATGCAACAGAACATTTTCCTCTCAGTTGTGCTCAATAGTAAATCCATACCTACAAGAGGTATGCAAGGAAAAGATCTTATTTATAAAATTACATCTTACATTTCTGTGGCACATTTCATGCATAAAACATGACCCTGTTAGAGAAAGCCAATGCAAGAATGGCCTGTTTGCTATTCAGATGCTCTCTTCCCTATGGAAGGAGACATCTGCTCGTTATCAGCAATGGCTGAGGGTCTGTTTCAGTCACTTCAAAATGCTCATAGGGCTCTTGCTAGCTACAGTCCATTTAGAGAAAACAATCCTATATACTTGAAAACCTCTCTCTCAAAAGAAGTCTTTGTCTGGAATGTAATGTGGTCACAATAATGTAAAAAAATGGATCTGTAGCTACACAGAGAAAATTGTATTGTACTTGTCCTTTCCTAGCTATTTGTTTTCACATTTGACTGCAATTAACTTACTCCTTTATACATGATGAATGTTTAATTCATTCTGGGGGGAGTTGTGTTTTATAGGTGCACAATCCACTGAATAACCATGCTCATCTGCATTTTTTCAATTACAGGTAAGAAACCCATGGGATTCCCAAGCCCATTTGGTTGCATTAAACAAAGGCTGCCATGATCAAGGACAGCAGAAAACACAAAAATACAGCAATAACTATGGGTATCTTCTGCCTTCTATGGACTATTGTCACTTTAAAACACATTACCAACTGCTGTATGCTAATTTGCAAAAGCAGGAGCAAATAAAAATACTCCCAGAACTCACATTCCCAGTAAAAGATAAACAGGCATAATAGAAATGCATTTCTACATTTGCTTTACTTATTCCAAGTAAATATTTTAGAATTTTAGAAGCAAAATTATGAATGACAAAATGATATCTTAATTCATTTGCTTTGAGAAGCACACTTAATGTGAAAGCTCGTATTTTAACAACTGAAATGGTGAAATGACAAAAAGACAATTGGAAACACCTGAAAGTTAACTAATGACCTACTTATTTTTCTGGAAAATAATTATTGCTCACGTCTCTCCAGCTTGCAGGTCCCAAAGGTGAAAATTACATTTTTAAATTTTTGATGATAGTTTTTTTTCTATTCAACAAATACATTTACAGTGAATAAATTATTTCTCCAATACTATTACTATGAAAAAAATTACATTTTTTCTTGTAGTTACCAAATATAATTTAGGTTATTTTCTCAGTATTTAACATTTAATTAATATCTTGTTGCATTCCTCTCAGAATTTAATGGGGGAAATTTTTTTGAAAAAATTCCTCAGAAATGTTTAATTTTCTTTTTCTGCTCATTATCTGCCATTTTACAGGAGGAAAAAGATGCCAAACCAGTACACTTCTTACCACTCACCAGAAACTCTGTAAGGAAAAGCAATCTTATACGGCATTGAATTTTTAAAATTCAATTGCTTTAGCAGTCTTTTCCATGCTACAACACTGTCTCAGAACTTTTAGAGTCTGTTGCTGAATTAAAGTATTTCACAAGAATCTGAATGCCAAAATATCTGGAAAAACTCTTCAGGACAAGGAAGAAATCGTCAGTGTATAAAGCTGAAGGAGTTTTGTGGATAGGGACAGGACTTCACTCCACAAATTCGGTTCTTTATACCACACATTTTCTTTGCTAAGGTTGAATGTAGAGGAAGAAATACTTTCTACATCAACCCACATCTGAGAAACAAGAGAATGAGTCTTCTGCCACGATGACTTGAGGGTTTTTTCATCCAAATCTTCCTCATTTTGCACAGAATGAATGTCAGGAGGATGATGCCAAGGGTGGAATGTGCTGGACAAAGAGCAGGATTGTCTAATGGCCATCACAATTCCAACTCTACCTGAAACAAACTTGGCACAACCACATTTACAACTTCAAAACCATTCTGCCCCATGGAATTTGCTCTGAGTTCTTGGATGATTAACAGGAAATAGAATTTTGTATGACTGATTTAAATCTAATATTCAACAAGATAAAATGTCTGCAGCAAGATGAAGTCCAAACTCTATCTGATGGGAGAGGCAAACTCCAACTATAACTAAAACTTTTTTATTTTGCCAGGAGGATTCCTGAAGAAAATTAGAGTAGAAGTCTTTCAAAACTCAGTATCAAGCCGAATAAAAAAACAATTTACACTAATTTACACAGGGATTCACATGCCTGAAGTTTACTCCAGACACAACATTGTCTGAACCTAAGGTCACAGAAGAGCACGGGCAGGTCTCTGTCAAAAAAATTAGTACACATTTCAATTATCATATCCAATTGCAGCTAAATCTGGGGGAAAAAAAGAAAATAAAAAAATAGGAAATAGACTATATCTAACTGACTAACTAATCTGTGCTACTGATGTCCCTGCTCCCAACTGGAGTTCTGACTTGTAAGTTGAAGACAGAAATACATTTTAAAAGCCCAAACTAATCTAGTGCTCTTTCATGCTGAGTTTTAGGAACGAATCTTTTGTTCTTTATCTAGAGAACAGGTAAAATAAAAAGAAAAAACATGTCTTTCTAAGATTCTTACCTGAAAGGAGTCAATCATGTCTGGTTGGCTGGAAATTGTACTCAGTGATAAAATGCAGGAGATTTGGATTTAAAAAAGAAATCAATAAAGCAGAGAAACACTCTATGCTTTACACAAGTAAATGTGTTATCTCCTGCCATTCCTCCTGATTTTGTCTCAAAGAAAACAAAATGAAAAGCAGCATAAAGCAGGATTTAAGGCTGCAATGCTGAGAAATGTGCTATTTCCCCAAATTCTTTTTTAATTTGTACAAGTGTCAGAGTGGTATCTGTATGTGATTTATCCCCATGTCTTCAGCTGTGAGGATCTGCCAGTTTTTGAGGCAAATCTGCTCCTTCAGCTACTTTCCTATCTCTAAAGTCATGCTTGCCAGGTCAGCACAGGGACACTTTGAAGATAAGTGCTCCATGGGCACAGCTGCCTTTTCTCAGGAAAGGGCTTGGAAACAATGCATCAAACACATCAGAATAAATCAAATCAAATCTTCTTGTAGAATGGAAGATGATGCCAGGACAATTATTCCTTGCTTCCAAATGTTTGCCTGCTGCTGTTTATGTATATTTTATGTCTTGTAGAAGCAGGTAAAGGCTTCGATCATTCAAGATATTGATAATTTTTGAGGTGCTAGAAGGATTTTACTCTCTTGGAGCTGAGGGTCCTTCCAGTGTTGCTCAATCAGTGAGAACATTCCTTTTTCTGTTTGTTTCCCTGAGCACTTTCCAGGACTTTACAACAGTATTGCAATGAAATTAAAAAAAAAAAAAAAAAAAAAAAAAAAAGAAAAAGAAAAAATCAAAACTCTACAAAAGTCTTCAAGGGAAAGCTCTATTTCAGTCAGACAGAGCTGGTTTTAACATATATAACAAATAATTTCTAATGGAAATTCTATAATTTTATACCAAATAAATGACTCATTATTTACTGTTCTATTTATGTAGCCAACTCTATGGTTAAACAACTTTCAGTAAGTAACAACAGCTCCCTATTAGAAGGAATTTTTTCCCCGGTCAATTACTGAAAAAAACAATTTGTAAATGCATCTATTCATTACATTTTCAACTTTAGGTAACACTAAATGTCATAAAAACCATTAAAACAGGTAACAATGACCTGTTCTTACTTACTGCAAGCAAATGAAACCAGAACAAAACAAAAACATTTGTAAAGGCTGTTGCAATTCACAGGGAAAGAACAAGTAGAGATGACAGCAAATTGAGAATAAATTGGAATGAATAAAATCTTGCTCTGAATTCTAAGAGCTCATTTTTATTACTCATGTTTTATTATGCAAATATTCTTTAAGGATGAAAAGAACCTTTTGAGGTCATCTAGTGCAATGCCCTGTTGAAAATTTGAATTACATGAGGTTGTTCTGGATTTTGCTGAAATTTGGGTATGTCCAAGGATGGATAATTTCAAATCTCTGGGCTAGAGAACTCCACCTTGCACTTGAATTTCAGTTAAAACTTTTTTACCTTATATCTCATTGGTATTTCCAATGTGAAAACTTGTTTTTACTGTCTTTCCTGTCCCTATGACGATGCAACTCTGACAGGTCTGGATCTGGTTCTTCTAAACCCTCCTCAGAGACAGCTGTAGACAACAATACCTTTTCTCTGAGACTTCTCTGTACACATGCAAATGTATCTATGACCTGTCTAGATGATGTTGGCAATCTTATTTTCACTGCTACAAGAGCAGGTGACCAATCCAAATGGGAAAAAAAATGAGTAATTGTAGAAAAGAAAGAAAAAATATAAATTTTTGACAAATTTTTACTAGCTCACTGAAATTGTTTAAGTCCATCACTACTGTCTTCAGAAAATACTTGTGTTAGGGATTATGAATTTACCTGGGATCTCCTTTCCTTTGCAGTTCAGTACTTTAGGTAGCATTTTCCCTGAGCAACAAATGCAGAAGTACTGGTATCCTTAATGATTCAAATAATCTAAATGGTTCCTGTGCTTTTCACCTCAGGACAACCATCCTTCCTCAAAAAAATATAATTTTTAAAATTAATCAGAACAACACAACGTTTTTAAATGAATCAAAACAAAACATCTCCAAATCTTACCACTAATCCAGAATTTACATAAAGGAGATGAAGGCATAGACTTCAGAAGAACGGTGAAATGAAAAATCATTTGCAGAGGCTCTTGTCTTATGAAGTTCTTTTTTAAATAGTGTACATTAGTCATGATTACCTACAGACTTGACTGCACTTAGTTGGCATCAGAAAAATTCTAACTGAGTGACTTTAAATATTAGTCATGATCCACTTTGGCTGGTGTCACTTGAACCCCCAGAATTTCTTCATGCCTCTTATTGAGCAATTTCTCCCAGAATGAAAGCAGGAAAAACAGGGCTGCTCCTAAAATGCCTTGATTTGGTGTGTCTGGTGACTGAGTCTAAGTGTTCAGAGTTTTCATTTCTACAAATTGAGTCTTATCCTGCATTCAGCCTACCTAACTCCAGGTTCTGGACCAAAAGATTCCAAACTCCTTTCGTGCTTGGTGAAGAAGACCAGGAACCATGGAACACTTGAGATCTTTCATGGGACCTTTCTCTACAGAGATGGGCCAGAGCACTTCACCTTTTAAACTCAGTTTAGAGATCCTAAATTGCATTGGAATCCTAAAGATAGTACAGTGAATCTGAGCAGGTGCTCAACATCTGCAAAAAAACCTGTCCTTGGATTTGACCTAGTGGTCCAAGAATTCAAACAACTTAATGAAAGTTTTTGAGACTCTTTTCCTTAATTCTCTTTTAGTCCCCAAAAGTGTCAAGTGGGCAAAACCCACAAACTACAAAGACATACAAATCTCTCCAACCCCCAGAAACTAAAGAGATCAGAGCAACAAGACAGAAAATTTACATAGATAAATGCTCCTTAATAAGCAATTTAAAAATTTCTGTTCAGAAAAAGATTAGGCATCAAGCTCAGTTCACAGAAAGTTGCATTTACTTACATATCAATTTAAACCCTTGAAAGAAGCCAAAGGCTAAACTTTCTGACTGTACACACAGTTTAAATCACCTGCTTTTGCCTGTGTATACTTTAAGGTATTACCAATCTAAGCAGTTGTCAGTGTCTACCTAAAATAAGAATCTCTGTCCTCTGGAAATGGCTCTTGAGTTCCACATAAAGGAAGACTGAACATCTCAGATGCAGATGTTTACACTTGGCTAGATGAGTCAGTATCCACATAGCAATAGAGATGAGAGCAAAAACCTCTTCATAATTCAATTAAAATATTTCTGAATAATAAAATAATCAGTTTCCATTACACCAGAGACCTATTCTCATCTTTTTGCACAGCTTGAGTGGGACAGCCTCCCACTGTTACTGCATGATTTCTTTCTAATTCTATCTTTTTCCAGCCATAATTAACTTGGATGAAGTCTTTCTCCCATTGTTTGTTTTTTTTTTTGGGGTGGACTGGGACAGCAGTATTTATGGTTTCATTTGTTTTTTGGGGGTTGTTTTGTTGTTTTTAGTTGGTTGGTTTGGGTTTTATTTTAATTTAGCCATCCAGAGTGGAAACTAGAATACCAAATGGAAGACAGAGAAACACTGGTGTTGAACATTAACTGAGTCATGAAGGAGTATGTAGTGTTTGAAACCCATCATGATTCTATAGATCTTTTCTGCCTTGAGCGTGGATCAGCATTATTTGTAGAAAGGAAATAATGACAATATTTACTTCTGTTTTCAGTTTCACCAGGGTACACCATGTGTTTGCTTTGAGACACTCAGATGGGACTGATAAAAATCCAAAGGATTATGATTTAAGAGAATCATGTTTAATGTCTTTGAGTGCAACTGTCCAAGGTGTTAAGGCAGCCCTGGTTTCCTCCATCCTACATTACTACACTCAGTTCAAGTGCTATTGAGCATTTGTGCTGTAAATTCAAAGCTGAGGTCCAGGTTTAAAAGGATTTCAATTTCAATCAATATGAGGAGCCCTCTAGAATGCTGTGCATTATCATTGTGACTTCTCCTGCTGAAACAAGATTAAATCCACACAATTCATGTTGAGGCAATGGTGTTAAACCAGCCCAAAACTGCAGTAAAGGGCAGGGGGAGAAGCATCTCTTTGCCAGCTGACACGGTTTGGGAACAGATGGTGCATTTCACAGCTCTCCCTCACTTCTCACAGAGAAAAAGAAGGTAAGAACCAACCCACAAAGTTTTAATTCAACTTGTAAGAGAAACCAGCCTGGCAAATAGAGAAAAATTGGGAATTTCACATAGCTGCTTTAATCATACTGAAAAAAACGCTTGGTCCCTGTAGATGATCTTACATCATTAAACTATTGCTCACCCTTTGCCATTATGACTGAGGAATGAATCTTTCACTTAAATATTCTCCTTGAATTTATAGGTGTAAACAGACTGTTAATATATTGGGGTTGTTTTGAGATGACTATACACAACGTGCTTGCAATATATAAATTGCACTGTATAAATTTTGTATAAATTATATAAAATTGCATAAATTTTTTAAGAATACTGCATCAAAAATTAACTTTCAGTTTGCTAATAATTTATGAAGATTTAACTCATTTGAATTAGCATGTATTGGAAGAAATTTCTCAGATATTTGCTTTAAAAGTTTTCATACTGAACACTAAATAAAATCAGCTGAAATCTAGGCCTTATATTTTAACTTAATGTAATGTACATGTAAATAATATTAAACAAACTTTGTAATTGACTGAATACACATTTAGGCCTAGGCTGTAAAATGTACGAATCTGTGCACTTCAGACATTTTAATATTTTTTAATCATAGCTGCCAGTAAAATAATTTAACAGGGGAATTAGCTCAGCAAATGTAACATTAGTTTATTTATTTTCTCAATGTTAAGCTATTCAGCCAAACTCACAGCTTAGGGTTACCTAGACAAAAATTTGTTATTAGAATTGGCACAGACAGACTTCAGGTTAATTATTGCAACAGTTCATGTAATTTGGAATATCTTTCCTTCCACAAACTCCCCACTATACAGAAGTCAGCCAACTGCTAATTTGTTCATCTTACAAGATAAATTTAGAATGCAAATTTCTCTGGATTCAAAGTAATCCACTGACATCTCTGTTCCAGGATATCCCCTCAGAGCTAATTCCCCATTGTTATTGAATGACACCAATTCTGATTCCCTTTTCCCAATACTTACATCAGTCTTATAAAGAGTTTCCCTTTCTATGCCACCAAAATGCTTTTGTATCATTGAAGTGAGATTAGGGCACTGTACAGTTGCTCTTTGTGTTTTATCAATTCCGTGCAAAACCTGAAATCTCCTGCATTCTGCAAGAATAATTATGTGCTAAGGCAATTTGATAAACTCATCAGCAAAGGATGTGCTTAGGATCTAAATCAAATTTATCTCTAAGCATTTGCCTCTGAAAAGAACAAACTTCAAATCATCTTTAAGAGCAGCAATTCCCATAAAGTTTTCCCAGTGAAACATTAGAGATTGAGTAACCTGTTTTACCTTTTCCTTTCCTGAAAAGATTGAAGTTTTCTGGGGAAGCTAAATTTGCCAGGCAATTTTGTGGCTTTGCAAAGGAAGATTTGGAGATTTCAGTGTTTGGTATCTACTAAACGAATAAACAGTGGTAAAAAAACACCTTGTACACATTTTTCAATGGTAGAAAATCTACCACCAGTCAGGGAGACATTTTTTATATTCTTTGTCATTATTTTTCTCTTTGACAGAGAGGGAAACAACCATTTGTGAAAGCTTTGGTAGGAGCTTTGTAAACAAGACTCTCACCTTCCCTGAACCCCATTTAGATGTCCTATGCATTGATACAAAGAGCATCCCTGAGTCACAGGGAGGAATATCTATCCATCACTATGGACCAATTCCCAACAATGCCACTGACCAGAAGATGGAATGTCTGCACCCTTACCCAATTGCTCAAAGCCACCTAGTCACCTCAAAATAGAAGTACTTCATCAATCAGACTATGAACCCCTTCTGCTGAAAAGGCTGGGACTGCACTCCCTTTCTTTGATTTATCAAGGACATTTTGCTGCCTTTTAGTGCCTCTCACTGGGATATGAGCAGACCCCACACGAAGCTGGTAAAGAGCTTTAAATGAACAAGAACAGCAAGATTTGCAATATCCCTAGGGCCCAAAATCTTCATATGATCCTTCTTCTGCCCTTTAGTATGAGAGCTCTGACATCTTGACAGCTTTAAAAGATACCCAGGAGGCAGAACAAGAAAGGAAGGTCTTCATAGTCCATCTTGTCTTTTTTAATATGCTGAGGGATATTAAAACAGTGAAGCAGTAATACCTGGGGCTGAGGGAAATAGGTAACAAGACAATGCTTTAAAGTAAAATTGTAACATTTAGGTAGTGAGACAAAAAACACACCAAGATATTCAGTCAGCATCCCTGCCCATCTCAAGTTCTTATCAAAGAAAAAAAAAATCAAATGCTTTGATTTATAATTTCAAAGGTTAAGTCTGAATTACATCTCTTCTGGGTTTTCTGCTTAATTTTAAGTCTTGCACAATTTACCTTTGAATTTTATTTCATCTATGAAAAAGGTCTTATAATCTGCTTATTGTCAATACACAGCTTCATAAAAATTCTGGATAAAGTGAATAAAAACAGTAATAGAGAATATAAAAAAAGAGAAATCCTGTCCCATATAAACAGCTATTATCCACAGTTAATAATGATAAATATATAAATAATACATCTATCTTTAATCATAAAGAACTTCAAAAAAATTATGGCTCAGCACCGTAATTAAATACTGTAATTAAATTAATGGAAGTTTAGCAACTGATTTCAAGGGAACCAGAGCCTGCCTTTTCATAGGGCAAGATAAACATTGAAGGATCAGTTTAGGCACTAGCCAATGGACCACCTGTGCAGAGAAACGTGGCCATTGCTTTGCAGGCGAGGTTAACTCTGGGACTTCTGGACAGGGAGGAAATGCATCTTCACAGGTGACTAAGACAACACATGCAATTAACTCTGTGAGTCCTATGGTTAATTAAAAAAAAGAGAGAAACTATCAAAGACCCCCCATTGTCATGTGTCTTCCCTCCACCCCCAGAGCTACAAAGACATAGACGAGACAGGAGGTTACTCACCGTTGAGGAGTCACCGCTTCCAGTCTCAAGCGTAGCTCCCTCAGCACAGGTGGGTGGGTGGGTGGAAAGTTGACTAGCCCTGCCCCCATCTATGACATCACACTCTACCTCATAAAAGGTAGTGAAAGTGCTCTGAACTCCAGTCTGATTTCCGAGAGATACAGAAAAGAGATAGTGAGAGAGAGAGCAAGAGAAATATGGTGTGCAGAGGTGAGGAGAGAGGGGAACGTGTGCTGAAGGAGCTAAGCTTGGCCAAGGACACAGGGCGTCCTCCACGGTGAGTAACCCCACTGTTGGGGGGCTCCTCTCACTCCTTCCCACAGCACAGTCTCAGCCTGACGGCCCACAGGGCTTACTGATTCAATAGGGGAACATTTCTGGCACCTTTTGATGACAACCAGAGAGGACAGAAAGCTCTATCCCAATTAAACGCTGGCTGACATCAGACTGGGTGTGAATTTGGTCAACAGATTCTCAAGTGATTCTATTTGATGTGTGGTTTTGTACAGCCAAACTGCACAAAAACATCCACACCAGTGCAAGCAGCTAAAATTCCAGTGGTTGCAAAGGAATTATGCTTGTGTTTCCTCATGTGGGATAAACATCCAATTCACACCTGTGGATAGACCCTTGAGCAGAGTTATCCAGAAGTTTGGGCCTCTTACACCATTGCATGAGGGAGGTCAGGAAATCAGTTATGGTTTTCTTGCATTGAAAATGAGAACTGCCAAACTGTGCTGAAAGAACAAGTGAGGGAAGTGTAAAAATTCTGGGCATACATTTATTTAAGGAGCACACTTTCAAGTTCCAGAAAATATCAATAAAATTGCAATGAGGTGATACTTTTAAAGGTGTACATTTTTAGACAATGACAGCTGTATAGGCTGAGGCACACTTTTTTTTTTCAAACAACATCCCAAGGACTGAAACTAGAGGACTTAAAATGGGATATTTAGTCTACTTTATTGTAAATGGTATTTTTATCATCCAAATTCTGGAAAAGCAGATTTGGGGGTAAACATAATTGGTTATATTATCCACTGGGATTTTCTTAATAACCTAGCTGTAGAGTAAAATTGAAAACAATAGTATATATTTTTTTCTGCTGCTACACCTAACTCCATTAAATAAAACTGCTTAGAGAATGGGGGGCTATTCAGTGCCAGTAAAGACTGCTAGCATAAGAGCCTGCCTTTTGGAAGAGTAAAAATAAATACTCCTTAAATGTCTTTTTAAGGGTATGTATTATAAGCACATGGAGTTAATATTGATGCTTTCTCTCAGGTTTTTTGGTGCTACAAGGTTCATGTGAATTGTAATCTAATCATGATTAGTTTTTCTGTCTTACTATGGATTAATGTGCATTCCCTGCTCTGTCAGTGTGTTCTTTGTTTTTTCCTCCTTTCCTTCTACTGAAAAAAGGAAGGGTGTAACTCATGTCTAGTACCAGTCACTCCACTTAGCAGTCAAGCATTTTCCTTCTTAACCTTCAAAACTTATCATCGTGGTTATCCTGCAGAATCTGCAGATGTTGCTTTAAAGCAGTGCATTGTGGAATTAAAAATGCAACAAATGGGTGCCCAGTGGGCAAAATGAAGAGTTATTGTGGCTGTTAGAGATGAGATGTAACTGCAGGAACACAATGCAAAACTAGGCTGCAGCTGAGGAATGCTAAGTGATGACAGTGCTGTTCATAATTTAACTGTTTTTTCTCTGTACATCATCTCTTGATTACAAACTATTTGCATGTTTGAAGACAGAGAGGAGGAAAATCTCCTCTGGTCTCCTGTATTGCATCAACTCCTTATTAATATTTATGTCTAATGGCCTGCTAAAGAGAAAAAAATCCAATTTTTAAAGGCTGTTATGGTAAAAAGTACCAAGTAGTATTCAGTGAATTCATAACTTAGGTAACCTATGGCTGGACTACTGCACCACAGTTGTTTTTGCCAAATAAAGTAGGAACATATTTCAAACTCCTGTGACCACCAGACCTCAGGAAGCCTAAGCAAGGTTGCTCCTTCTGATAAAGAGAGGGATGTTCAGAGGATATAACCTTAAATATCATAAAAAGTACACGTGTAACAGCAGTTCTAAGATCTTCTAAAGAGAGCTTAGAGAGATAAAGAGTTAAATTGTCTTTTATTGGGATGAAACAGATGGAAGAAGCACAATTAAATCCTGGAAGACTGAGTATGGCAAAGGATATTCTTCAGTAAAAAGAAATATGGAGAAATATGGAAAATTCCACCATGATAATGTGATATAAACTGTTCAATAGATTGGATGGCAGATTATAACCCAGATGGTATTTTAGGGCTAGTACTGCTTAAATCTGAAATCTTGTTTAGACCTGCTTACTATATCTGTAGTTGAAAAAGAGAATATTAAGTGAGGAGCAAAGTTGAGACTGAGCTATGCCCATAGACTTAAACACATTACTGAATAAAAGCAGAGAAAGAATACACCTCATTAAAGCATTTTTAAAATGTGTATATATATTCCAGAAAGTGCAGAAATCTTCTAAATGCTCCAAGAACACAATTAAGATTAATTAAATGAATGCATGGAAACACAGAGACAGTAAATGAAGACTTTAATATCAAATATTTTCTTAAGGGATGCAAGTTAAGCCTAACAGCATAAGAAACTATGTAAATGCTGGTCAAGTAATTGATTTAATCACTTGCACCCAGGCAACAGAAATCAGCTTAAAGTAAGGGTCCACGTTTAGTCTGATCTCAATGATCTGATGGAAAAAAAAAAAAATCCCAACGTGCTTTCTTTCTTGTTTAAAAGGATGAACACGTGGTGGGAAGGGCAGGCACCACACAGGTACCTCTGGATGCTGTCTGTGAGGTTTGAGCACAGAGAACCAACCCTGCAGAAGCATTTCCCAGACTGTTACAGACACAGAAGGTAAAAAAGGATGGGTTGTAAGGAACTGAAACGAGAGCTAGACAAGGCCATTAAAAATGCCAAAGTGACACATATCATAAAAGTCTGAGAGTTTAACACAGACACACCCCTGACCCAAAGAGAGCCAGCTGCTGTAGGGCATCAGCGTGATGGATACATGGGAAAATCCCTTTTGTACATTATCTATCATAGTTAAGGAATGATGAAATATGGAACATCCTACCTGACACTGAGTAAAGCTGTAACTTCTCTAACTTTTTGACAATGGAAATGTTGAACCCAGCTGCAGGTATAAAAAGGGGATGAAAATGTTCCTGCAGTCTTGTGGCTCAGATATTGATGCTCTACTCCAGTTTTACAGAATTCTGATTTCGTCTTTGATGAGATTTAGGAGATATTACTTGAAGTAATGAAGTATTCATCTCAGTTTCTAGGCATACTATTACCAACCTGGTAACCCAGTTCACAAGGTTTGGATGATGCATTAGTCAGAATCAGAAAGAACTGATGTTAAAAGAAACTTTTGAGAATATCTAACAGTAAGGTTTGGATTGATTTTTCTAATAATGGATAGTTTTTTACTTTGACTTCATATCAATGTCTTAATCACATACAAAACAAACTCTTGTTGAAGCAGCTGCTTATCAGTCATGTAAGATTAGATGTGATAACAGAACTATTCTTCCTTTGCTTCTATGAGTACATAAATAATAATTTTAATAATAATATGTTCCAAGTGTGGAAGAAAATATTTCAGAGGTTAAAGATAGAGGCTATTTTAACTTTATTCACTCAGTTCTCTCTCTTCCTAAAGGCCATTATACCTCCCTCATTTAATAGAAACACGTCTCTTTTGTAGATTTTATTAAAAACTTTGTTGTTCAGTATGTGCAGTTGATTTTGCTCAGGCTGGAAAAACCTGCTGATGTTTTCCCTCGAGGGCACATCTTCTTGTCTGTGAATAGTTCTGTGTGTGCTACTCATCTGAAACTCTGGTTGTCAAAAAATACAATTACAGTCAAAGTAACTGATGAGTCTGAACTTTAGCTGTTATTCTTTTAATATCTGCAAAAGCACCATCTGATAGTACTTTTAGAAGAGGGATTTAGTGTCACCACTTTCCAACTCAAGGAATTAAATAATTTCAAGAACTACAGGATGTACTTCTATATAAGAAACACAATCCAAAATCTCCTATTGTGGGTTAAATCTGTCATTATGGAAATTCAGTCCCTGTAATTCCATGTGAAAGAAACAAACCTCATTTTCATTTATGGCCTTGGGATGAACCTATTAGAAAATCTATGCTGTGCAGTAGGGAGGCAAACTGAGAATGCCCCAGAGGAAAAGAATTCTTATTTAATGCAAAATGGTGACACTTGGTCCCAAACCATCTCTTTTAAAGGCAATAAGACAGAAAAACAAGTGAACATAAGATACCACCAAAGTCCTCTCTTTCCTTACAGTAATTCTTACAGAAATAACCCTTTGGGACCATATCTTAGGTGTGTTAGAATGATCTGTGAGCTCTGCTAATTATTGTAGGGCTAGTGTAATTTGTGCATCACAAAGCCATTATATTCCCATTTTCTTCCCAGCTCATTCAGCATGGCCTGGAATAGGAAAACAGGCTGAAGTGAAGCTGTAACTACTATAGAAGGAGAGCTTTGAATTTTTGAGTGCCTACTATTTTTAAAGCAAATGTAGTATGTAACGAAGCACATACAATAGTATTTCCTTCAATTCTCCAACCTTTTTCTATGGTCATATTTGTTCCAAGCCTCAATCTTGTATCTGTAACATTTTACATTGTTTTCAAGGAATTAAATTGCTTAATATTGTTTGGTATCAGAAATGCTTTTCTTTGCAGAAAATTGTTCTAATGAGAAATTTCAATAAATTTAATCTTCACAAATGCATGAGTATTAGTCACTTGATAAAGTACAAGAGCATGTTCCTTGGAGCCAAAATGCTTCTTAATAAGGATAAAAGTCTGACCTGTCTAAATTTAAACCCACTGAATGCAGACATATAGGTGGTGTGTGTGCTTCTTGTCTCCATGAATATATTCTAATGAAGACAAGTGCAGTGTAATTTTGCTTTGCAAATTAAATTCTAGATAACATCTTTCCATTTATGCAGGATATATCGTTTCATATTTATGTGTGTTTATACATGCATTCATGTAAAATGAGGTATTTTCTTAGTCCTGAGAATAGCCTTATAAAAAAACTGAAGCTTCAAAAGAACCGAGATTATTGCACAAAAAATATTTTCTTGTTGGATTTTTCAGTTATGTCTTGAGCTTTGTTCATCTGCTTTTCCTGACATAAACCCTGTCTGCCACCATCCACCTTCTTTGAAGGAACAGCCATATACTAATGAAAGTAAATTAACCTTTCCAGAGGCTTCTGCACAGTTTTTTCTGTAGATCACAGTGATGATCCCCTTGATGCCCAAAGCTCAGGGTATGCACTATCATCCAATCCAGCACCTTTTACAGAGGCAAAACCCTGTGAACTCCCTGACACAGGAACAAGATCCTGCAGGATCTTTCACTTGGCTGAATCAAAATGCTGTACAAATGTCACTTAAAAGAGACCTCTGGAGGACTCTTGTATAACTTTTAACTTGAAATGAGTTGATTACCAACATCAGATCTTCTTAGCTGCTACACTTCCTACTCCAGGCTTGAATCCCTCCAAGGAAGCCAGCTTCACAAACTCTCTGAGCTCCTGGTCCATGCTTCCTTTAATTGGATGCAATATGTAAGCTACATATAATGAACTAAATTCCTATTATTGTCAAATCTGTGAGGTATTGCAAACAGCTTTAGAGTCACACAGTTACATCTATTTATGCCTCTTTTTTTTTTTTTTAATTCATCTTTAAGATGTTTCATAGGATAATTAAGAATCCTTTACTGTTTTAACTTTGAGAAAGCCCTAAGACAGAGCTTCTGTAAAATACCTCATATATAAAGAATATATGACCATGAGGGATTTTATCAGCACTCATTTTGATTAACCTGCATAACTCACTGGTGCCTTTGTCCTTTAGGAGTAGTAAATTGACTCAGTGTCAGGATGTTAAATTTTTTATGTTACATTATCAGGTAGTCCCTTCATGGACACTGTACTGAGGGACATTCTGTGCCAGCAGGAGTTGGAGACTCCTAAATTAGTCAATTCAAACAAATTTGTTAAACATAAAGGTTTATCCAAACCTATTTAACAATATATGCTTCACATATCCATATATTTTGGAACTGAGTACACTTACTATGGCTGTATTTCACCTTCACATGTATCAATATATCTGCATACATTCAAACACTTATGAAGAGGTTACTTAAATATATCTCCACCCCAAACTGTCCAGCTAAAACATCTTTCTGTATTTTTCATGTCTCTAATGTCTCCCAAAGCAGATGACATGAGCTACCTGAATATACAGTGTAGATCAAGGTCTCCCTTTCAAACCCAGCCCCAGCCTTCCTGTCCTGGAAGCTGTCTTTTCAGAATGTCAAAATAAAACCCTGATTGTTTTTATTTTCTCCCCTTGCTTCTTATATTAGGAAAGTAGAGATTATTGTGAAGTTCAGCTAACTTTATGACTACATCTCAGTCCTTTCAGTGCAATTCTTTGATTTCATACTCCTATCTTGCTTTTGGTTTGGCTTTCTTCCCCTGAACACTTCATAGCTCCTATTTCTTTGGCTTACTTCCTTATTATTTCTTAAGTGCTGTTCTTCACCCTCTGCTTCCACAGAATCACAGGATCAACGAGGTTGGAGAAGACCTCTGAGCTCATTGAGTCCATCCTATAACCGAGCACCACCCTGGCACTGAGTGCCTTCTCCAGTCTTTCCTTAAACACCTCGAGGGACTGTGACTCCACCACTTCCCTGGACAGCCCATTCCAATGTCTAATCACCTTTTCTGTGAAGATATCCCTCCTAATGTCCACCCTAAACCTCCTCTGGCACAGCTTAAGGCTGTGTCCTCTTATTCTGCAGCTGATTGCCTGGGAGAAGGGGAGAATCCTCTCCCTCCCCTGCTGCCCACGGTCCTTTGGATGCAGCCCAGGCAATGTGTGGTTTCTGGGCTGCCAGGGCCACATGGAGCTTTTCATCAACCAACACCCCCAAACTCTTCTTCTCAGGTCTGCCCTCAGTCCATTCTCCTGCCAGCCTGTGTTTGTGTCAGGGATTGCCCTGACCCAGCTGCAGGACCCTGCACTTGGCCTTGCTGAGCTTCCCCAGGTCCTCACAGACCCACCTCTCCAGCCTGTCCAGCCCCCTCTGCATGACATGCCTCCCCTCCAGAGTCCCAGTGGCAATACAGCTTGGTGCTGTCACAAAACTTGCTGGGGGTGCACTTGATCCCACTGGCCATGTCAGTGACAAAGATGTTAAACAGTGCCAATCCCACCCCCAGCCCCTGAGGAACACACATCCTGGTGTCCACTTGGACAGAGCCCCTCACTGCAGCTCTGAGCGTGACCATGCAGCCAGCTCCTTATCCACTTCTCTACAGTTTAGAGACAAGGATATGTGAGCCAGTTGTTCCAGTTCTGTTATAAATTTATAGCAAAACTCATTTTGTTGCTAGCTGAGTAACCTTTTTGCACTCCTGAGAATCTTGACGAGAAGGAACTCAACAGTTTTGTCAGTTTAGCAACTCTCCCTTCAGGAACCTTTCTTTCACATAATCCTCAATTCTTGCTTGGTCCAGGAGAATGAATTTGCTTTGTTCACTAAACTCCAAATCAACACTTTTTCCTTCTCTTAAGCATTTCAATTGCAAAGGTTCTCTCCAACTGCCAGCTTTAAAACAAAGGAAAACTACCCAGAAAGGCTTTCTGTTTCAGGGAAATGAAACACTTCATCAGTGGCTCGTAAGTAACTGCTCTTAATCCAAATTCAATGGAAAATGGCCTTGCTCACTTTTAATAACAGGTGAACTTCAAACTACCTGATTTTTCTTTGAGTCTATAGAATTAATAGATAGTAACTTGATGCTTTACTGCCCACATGATAACAACTTGCTTTTAAAGTATGATGTAGTTTAGAGTGATTCAGCCTTAATTAAAAGAAAAGTAAGACATGGAAGCCCTTTTTATTGGATGAAATATCCATAAGCAGAATTGATAGGGAAACCACTGGTGAGCTCATCTGAAATAACTGCTGGATGCTCATGATAAATAACGAGGCTCATTCATATTTGATGAGGACTGACTCTTTCTGGTTACCTTACTCTTATCACTGATCACAAATAAACATGTAACTATTTTGTAGTATACCTGTATGTGTTTATATTTTTATGTATCCACCCTCTCAGTTCGGGTGTTGTGTCCATTTTCATCATGTCCCACCCAAAATTAATGGGGTGGCTCCAGCCCTTTCACCTTCCTGTTCCTGCTGAACTCCTCACTTCAATTTACCAAGCAAGAACTCTTGATAAACTCACAATCTTAACTACACTGTCTTGCATCTTCAATACAATATCGGAATCCTTCTCTGGGTATCACCGTTGAGCCTGTTATGTTAGGATAAACAGGACTTGGAAAATAACTGGGAATTGGATCCAGCTAAAGTTATGTTTGGAGTGTGCTTTAGCTATTGATTCCATATTTTTGGACAGTGTTCAAAGGCACGTGGCTGCTACTTTGTATGACACTGCATATCTGTCTGGTTTAGAAGTTTAAGACTCTGGCAAATTTTCTGATAATACAGCTGATTTTATCTGTAGGGCTCTAAATCAAACCTGAACATGATAAGGAACTGCCTTAGATAAGGGATTTTCTTAAATTCTGTTCAATCTAATTCTACAGGAAAAACTGTAGCAAATCTACTAACATAAACAAGAACTTTAAAAAATGCAAGCTCACAGCTTAAATGGATAGTAGGTAAATGAGCTGATCAGCTTCTGAGCAGCAGTAAACAGAACAAGTGGATATTTATTCTAGAATAGGAAATGAATGTATAGATTTGTTTTATTGTAATTCTCTTGCTAACAAGAGGCAAACAGGAATGCTAGAAAAATAAAGCAGCCCTAGAGTTAGAAGTCAGATTTTTTTTATCCAAATAAGAAACATCATTAAAAGCAACTCTATTGAACAAAAGTAGCTCCCACAGAAAGGCAAGGCCATCAGCAAGAGCTAAGTACATGTAAATGGGATTTACTTCACTGAGAGCAGTGTACTCTCAGCACCTTAGAGGATTCATTCCAATACAATACTGCAAGTGATTATGAAGCAAATATGCATTACCTTAAATAAACCAAAGCAAGAGACAAAGCAAATTATTTTGAAGTGCTTTTACGCTATAATTTCATTAAAGGAGGTTGTTTATCCTCAGAGGGGAACTATAAATTGAATACTGAAATCTAAAATTACAAAAACGCATATCTGTTTATGGACCAAGGTCAAAGACAGTTTTGTTAGGAACAAGGTTATAATCTACACAGTTAGAAATATTTTTAAAATATTTTGCAATTTTTGATACTAATTTTTATTTTTTGCTTTTATCTATCTTCCTCACCATTTTTGCTTATTTTTTTCCCTGCAATCTTTTTTTGGCTTTCCACGGCTTCTCACTGAAGAACTGGTATCAGGATTTTTCCCTTATTTTACTTTTCAAAACTTCATTGGAATCAGGAATTAAGTCTCACCTTGGAACATAGAGGGCCAAGTCAACAGATAGTCTAAACTGTCCTTGCCCTCTTAATATTAATGAAGAATTAGCTGATGTGTGCTAACTCCCAACTGCCAGGTCTTAACTTGTAAAAAAAATTTTGCTATCTGCATGGAGGGAGTCCGATGGGAAAGATCAAAGGAGAAAAAAGAGTGGAGGGGAAAAGGAATGGGAGAAAGAAAAAAGGAAAACAACAGTGAGTTCTTTACTGAAATAATTTACAATTCAGGTCTGTGACATTTCCTTACTTTTTGATCTGTTTTCCTATTTGCAGCAAAGTCACTGATGCCAAAAAGGACCCTTCATATGCTATGCTAGAATCATACCAATCTATAGAAGAAAAAAGCAAACAAAATTAGCTTTATGCTTATTTTCAGAGGTAAACCATACTGAACTACTGAATCTTGGGGGAAAAAAAAGAAATAGAAGTTTCATCAAAAGACATACGGCACATTAAATGTTATGTACACAGCAGTTTTGAAGTTGTTGCAACATATTTTTCTCTAACAAAACTGTAACAACTGTGGGGTGGCTTTCATCTGTCTTTTAGCTTTTAATTGGTTTTATGTCTCTTTCCTTTATATATAAATATGGATACACCCACACAAAGATTCAAACATACATATGCATACATTCATTTCATTTATAAATATTGATTAATATTCTTAATAATGAAAAAATTCAAGCAGAGATCCTACTCCCATAATAACTCTGAAGTCATCTTTTGGATCAATCTGAATTGTCTCGTGGCTCTTTATAAACACAGTAGTAAATTACAATATTGTAATAATTGTCATGATGCTTGATATTTACATCAAAACACTTAAATGTAGCACAGTCACAGAAACTTATTTCTGTAGTCATGGGTTGGGAAGCTTGAGTTCTGAATTTCTATGGTACTTCTAACATTGTACTGTATGCAAGTTGCCAAATAATGGTATTTCATTTTAGCATAAATAAAATACTGTTTATTTGTAATTGGCTATCCAAGAGAGAATGAAGAAGAAGATGGAAGCAGAAGCAGCAAGTAGACAAGCGATGTGGATGTGCACTTGGATACCAGACCTCTGGATAGCAAAGGAGCATACAGTACCCAGCACCCTGAAGATCAACAGCTCAGAAAACACTGCCAGGAAAGCTCTGCACTGACTGGGTCATGGCAGGTCACAAGATAATGCTCTCACAAAGGGATGCACAGGAGTTCAGCTCACTATACCTCCTCCTGCTCAGAGCACCAGCAGAAGAAGCAAGCTGGGCAATCTTCAAATTTTCTGCAGGTCAGTTTTACAGAGTCTTTGGAACAGACCCAAATAATTTCCATGGCTGAAGCTCATTTTGCCTTTGAGACTGACTGTGAAAACCCCACCAAACAGAAACACAATGGTGATGGAGCCTGGGAAGCAGCGGGTGCCAACAATGCCAGACTGGAATGATGAACTCAAGCGGTTTGGCCACTTATAATTCCACAACGGATGGGCATGTTCCAGGAACGAGGAGATGCGCAAGGCTCACAATGGCTTATTCAGCATCCACAAACACTGAATAAAGAGACTCCAAAAAAGAAACACACACAACCACAAAAGCCAAGCCAGGAGAAGCACTGATTCAGGGAATTGTTTTAGAGAGATGAACATGACAAGTCAATGGGTATGAAAGGCTGGACCCAGATGGCAGGAGGTAAGAAAGGATCATTGCAGTTACAATGCAGCACAGCTGTCAGTGATACAAGGACAGATCACGCCGCTGGTGTCAGGAAAATGGAAGAGGAATCTTTTCATTGCTGTGGGAAGACCAAGGTATTAAAATTACACACGTACATACGTCAAGAAGTGAAGACCAATTGCAGGACAGATACAGGAACCTTTAAGCAGCTCCTTTTAGGATTGTGTATATGACTTCAGAATGCCTGATCCAAGAAAGCTTGGCAAATGTTTAAGACCTTCCATAGTGCTTTGCAAAAAAAAAAAAAAAATTGTTATGTGACTGAGAACACTTTCTGTGACTTCTGATACGTTTGAGGAAGGCCAGTGATGCCACTGGGGAATCTTATGGATGAAATGAAGGGCACAAGTTTGTTGTCCTAATAATCTTCGTACTTGATTGGGCTTAAACAATGAAAGGGTGCTTTTTCAAAACCACATTTGGAAACAATTTGTTGTGAGCATCTTGGGTCTCACAAATCACTATTGTTTTGAAAACACTCAGGAGAGTGGAATATTTTACAAATTTACATACATATGGTCTGTACTTGAGTTAGAGGGTAACAAAGGTATCATGGGGCTAAAATAGTGTGGAAAAAAAATCATGAAGAGCAGTCATTGCTTCTTGGTTCTAGCATACTCCCAGAGGCTCAAAGGCCAACACAGGAGAAGGAAAAAAATAAAATTTAAAAATGTAAAAAACTCATTGCTTATAATATTACTGCTGCCTGTCTTTACTTCTACGAAAGGTTGTATGTAAGAAATTTGTAGTGTGCATGGAAAATAACTGAAGTAACTGGGTGGTATTAGAGTATATAATCACTGTTATAATACTTGAAAACAGCATATGCATCAAAATTTGAAATATTTTGCTGGCCTTCCAATCTTTTGCTAAACCTAGTGTGCATTGGAACCTGAGTGAATGAATCCCATTAGTCATCACCATCTTAACAATATGCACTTCATACAGAGCTGGCTTCTGCACAGAGGAAGGAAATTACCGGTAGTAACAAAGGAAAGAAGATTTATAATGAGCAAATATACAAAAGCTCCAAATAATTATAATATTCACAGCTTGGCAATGACTTTCTAGGCTATGAAATTACTTTTCTTTTGGAAGAATGAAGATTCTACAAGGTTAGTATAAACAAAGGGTAATTGGAAAATCGAATTGCTCTACACAAGTTACTGTAAGGTCTGGAATAATGGTGATAGAATGAAAAAAAAAAAAACCCAAAAAAACTTTGCTTATGAATCAGTGGGTTTTTGTTTTGTACATTACTGAAATCAAAAATTCTCCCTTTCAAGTGCTACAAGGGAAACAAATGGCTAAACACAAATCCCAGCTTACCCCTGATACAATGAGTTCTCCTCCCAGGTTCTGAACTTCTGCCTTCACTTTGCTGCAGATATTGAGCTGGTGGCAGTACAGGGCAATGCGCTGCAGGTAGGCCAGCAGGTCCTGCTTGCAGGCTGAGTCTGGGCACTGCAGACAACACAAATTCTGATTAGATGGAGCTGAGCTCATGAGATTAGAGACAGGCAGATAGTGGCAGTGTGTGTGTATTAGGTGGATCTATTCCACTTTGGCTTTACATGAGGTACTAGATAAAATGTGAAAATTCAAATTCTACCTTTCATTTAACTCAAGATTTATGAATTGCAACCTAAAGATGCACTCTACCTTTCTGAAAAATGAGAAACCTCTTTATCAGAATTATGTAAATAATAATTTTAAATTATGCTCTGCATTCATTTATGGAATTGTACTGTACAAAAGACCAGGTTTAACTTAAAACTCCAGGTTGCCTGCTGGAAATCCAAGTTAACATCCAATATGGACCAGTTAATGTCCAGATAAACCCATTTCTGGGTGGTTATCCCCACTCTAATGCCAGACTCTTGCCTGCCTGGCAGCTCCCCTGGCATTTGTGCAGATGTTCAGAGGATTAGATTAGGTTGAATGTGCTGGATGCTGTGAGGGTTTCATAATCAATAGAACTAGAAAGGGCCCCAGTACAATTTATTCATGGTCTCTGGGACTCTTAATAGAAACGGCATTGTTCCTCACAATATCAACAGCATAATAAACAACAGCCTTGTAGTTAATATTCAAAGTCTTGCCTCAGGAGAACAGACCTCAGTAATTCACTGATGAAACAGAGCTAAAAGGGTCCACTGCTAACAGCATGTCTCCCATAAATATTCTTTGGGGCTACTCAGCAAAGCCTAAATGACAATGGTCCTGCATAGCTTGGGGAACAAATATTCCAAATATGCTTTTTTATCACCTTACAGAGTTTATTCTCAATTAAAAAAATATTATCAGAACATTTCAAGAAAAACTGATAGAATTAAATGCACATGAGTCAACACCATCACAGCTCCTACCTTGAGATCACTGCTCTGGCCCCAGCAGCTAATGCTGGCAAGGAATGGGTTCATGCTGAGGTAGCTGGATATATTGTTGTCTATAACCCCAAATGGAGTCACTTGGCTTTTTTCTCACCCTTTCAAACTAATAATAAACAAAGCTGGAGCTTCACTGTGGCTGCTACAGAGCCTCTCTTCCTCAGACAGCAGCCACACCTTTCAGGCATTAATCCCTAAAACACCTCTTCTTCCTACCCGTGCCAATTTAATATAAAAATATTTACTCAGTTCTTGAAGTCTATGAACCAAAAGGAATGAATTTAAAGCAATACTTCTGCAGAGCTGCAAAGGCTTTAAATATAAATACCTTGGTGTGAAAAAAGTATAAGGGCTCTCTCATTGGAACCATAATTAAAAATACAACTGTCCACAAAAAGTTTATAATGCATAAGAGTCTCCAGAGTTCTGTGAAATATCATTAAAGTGCAAGCATTAAAACAAATACTTAATTCTCAAAACAATTCCACTTTTTATTATTAGGGTTACAGTCCTCTGAAACTTAAAATGTGACTCAAGTCAAGGCACTCTAAGCATAACAAGTCTCCTTCTGTTTCTTTCTTTAAAATATTCCACCTCTGCAAATACTGCAGACTAGGAATCTCATCATCTGACAGATGGATTTCTTCTTTCTTGTGTTAAAATGAACAGATGCTACATTTGAAGGACTGGAATGGGTTAACTACAGCAAAAGTGCTTGCTGCTGCTGAAGAAGACCTAAACCAAACATTTCTGAGGTTACAGGAAAATGGGAAGTTTTGGGGTTTTTGCCACTCTGGCCCATATTCCATGGCAGCGTGTGTTAGAGACTATCACACTCTTACTTGAAGAAGAAAGTGACATTCTTACTTTGAAGAGAAACACTAGAGGCAAGGAAGTTACCAGTTCCAGCAAATTTCCCTTTGATGACAATGAAATGAAAGAAACTACAGGAAATTTACAATGGGGAAAATAATGAAATTTAATTTGTCTGAATCTAAAATTCGCTGTGTAGGACCTGGATTTGAAATTTGGCTCTTGACTTTTAATACAATGCTTCCTCTTGCTCTCCAGATGAACAGATAATCCAATCTGAACATATATATATATACAGCAAAGTCATCTGTTCAGCTGAGACATGAATTTGGTAAAGGAAGTGAGGACAGAGACCCCACAAAATGCACAATACACTGAGGCAAACCAGAAAACAGGGAGTCAGAGAACCTTGAAGGAGTAAAGTGCCAAATCAAGGGAAAATTGCTGGAAGAATGAGCCAAAAAGAATCTAAGGTTTCCTAGGCATTTGGCAAGGGGAATGGAGCATCCAAATCCCTACTGCTTTTTAACAGCAAATACATTTTGGATGTGATGATCTCACAGGTCTTTTCCAACCTAAATGAGTCTCTATCGAATTCTAACAGGCCCAGAAGTGAGGCTGGGGAACAAGTCAGGCATTTCTGAGCTTTGGAGAGACTAATTCTTGATTTTCTAAAAAAAGCCCATTTGAAACGTTTCTTTTGTTCTGCAAAATGCCGATGTCTAGAGGAACCAATTTCTATCCAATGGGGATATCAGGATCTCAACAGGTAATTTTCTGGTAAGACAGACTTTTCCTGCAAAAGGCCACTCATCCATAGAGGTTACACTGTTTTTCAGCTCATTTTGAGGCTACCTGATCAGCTACTGCCCGTGCCAATTTGTCCATCCTGGATCCTGCCTCTGCAATCTTCTTGGCTGCATTAATGACATCAGATGTGTTCTTCAGGGGGCCTTTCCCTCTGTGAAACACAAGACAATTACCCACAATTTCAATAAATCACAAAAAGCAACAGCTTTACTGACCCTGTTGAGTGCTCGATTTTAAAATAGTAACACAAATGTCTTCCTAATTTATTACAATTTTGCCTTTTAAGTACTTTATAGTACAGCTTGATTAAGAAATCTGTCTGCTGTATTTCCTCTCCCTTACAAAATGCCTCACTGGCAATTTAGTCTGATGGTGCCTTCAAGCACATGAGCTGTACTTAATAGTATATGCATTTTTAAGTGCTCATTAAGCCAATGTTGTTCCTGGAATACACAACTATTTCAAAATTATGTGATTCCCTAGCCAGTGCTAAATGTTCAGCCCATCGTGTCTAGGGCACGAATGTCACGTTTCAGAAAGCCTTTTTTTAGTAGATTTTTTTTTTTTTAATAAAGAGAGGTGAAGCATAATCATTATTTTACACACTTAAATGTTACACTTAAAACATGTATAATTAGCTTTAAGCCTGATATTTAAGCCTAATATTTCACTATATTTTTAAGATGATGCACAAAATTCTGACTTTAATCATTAAAGCTATCAAAATTTATTAAGACAAGAAGTATCCACAGACTTTCCTGAGTTTGCTTCAGACTTAAAACTTTAATCCTGCTTGTACCAATGAAATTGCTGCTGCTCCTGAGAAAGTCTCAGCTGGAAGTGAATTCATTTTCCATTTTTTTTTTAATGTGGAAAATCACAAGATTATAAAACTTTTTTTTTTAATGAAACAGAAGGCATTTTTTTCTAAGCACAACATCGCATTATTTTAGGATTTCTTTTAATCTATAATGTCAAGAGCAACATGCTGAAACATATTTCTACTTTAATCTTCTTTCCAGGCTCTCATTACCACCTTAAACAGATGAAATACAAGTATCCCACTTCTAGTGAACTTAAACTGCAGCAAAAATACTTCTTGGTGACCTTGTGCACTTCTACATTAATTACATGAGCAGCTCTGACTATCACAAACACCATGCATTTGAAAAATTATTCTATTCTAATACTGCTGGGGTTAGAGCCAACCAAAAAGGTGTGAAGGACTTGTTTTTATTTTAATGGAATATATTAAACAACTTGTTATTGAATCTGATGCAAACAGAGGTGCACTTTGATTTTTATTTACTTCAAATGTGTCAGTAGTTTTTACCTCATTCTCAAATTAGTTTTGTCCTTTTGATGCTAGGAAATATAATTATAAAACTTTTAATTTCGTGTTCAATATATCAAAGGTTGTGCAAGAGGTTGCAGAAACTGCAGATCCTGGGCTGTTGCTTGAGGCCATCATTTTGTCCTACCATGAAACAATGACACTGTTTGCAGATTTCACTGTATTTTTTGCTGGCAGAAGGATCAGAGACACCAAGACAACACAAGTACAAAAGTAACACATGATTCTGTAAAATATCCTCTCCATCCAGTTCCACTCCCTGCCACTATCCCAGGTTGCTACAAGCCCAAACCAACTGGCCTTGAACACTTCCAGGGATAGGGCAACACAGGCAGATGAAGAAATGGATGTCTGATTTTAATCCTGAAGAAAACTAGTAAGATTATCATCCTGTTTTGTGTAATCACATTTTGAAAAATACCTTTTGAACCCACTTTAAAAATAATCACTGAACAAAATTTAATTTACTACGGTGATCTGGAATTAAAGAATCTTGTAAACCGTTCTCCCTGGTGTGATTAACAATATGACCATAGTTAACGACAATAATTCTGTTTACATTGTATCATTAATGAATGGCCTTTGGATGCTCTGCAATTAGAGAAGAACAAGACATCAACAGACAAAAGAAATGAAAGCAAAAAAAATATAATTACTGACAGACTCCAATGAAGCATTAGATCAAACCAGTTTCATTTCATTTGGGATTTTTTTGGAAGGAAATTCAGTGTTCAAATGATATAAATAGTTTTGCCATTATTTTTGATTGACACAAATTCTGCTGAAATGTTGAAAGTTCAGAGAGGCACATGCATTTGGATGGGTACTAAATGAAATGTCACTGAGTGTCTGTAAGGTCACAGACTAACTTATCTGCTGAAATACAAAATGATGTGCAAATAAAAGAGACTTGCAAATAGCACAGAAACTTCATGTGATTAATCCCATTTGGACAAATAACAGATTTGTCCATTGTATATGATCAGCATTCCTTGGCTTTGCATTCCCAAAACCACAGCAAACCATCTCAAAAGGGTCCAAATCCAGCACAAAAGGGAAGATGTGGCACATCTGAGCTCCTCAGCTGGGGTCATTTTCTCCTTACCTGGTGAAATCTGTCATTTCCATCATAATCATGCACATCTGCTTGGCCAGCACAATGATGTCATTGCCACTGTCATCCCACTTGGCCACCTCTGCATCCAGCTTGCTCTTTTCTTGGTGGAATATTTCCACCTGCTCAGCAATCTTTGCCTTCTCCTCCTGGGGCAGCTGAGCCATGATAGCCTGGAGAAAGAACAGGAGTTGGGCATGAAAAAGAGGAAGCTACAAATGAGATTTTTCCAGTGGTCCCAACAGCTTGAGTTTCTTTTTATGGGAGTTGAAGATGCCAAGCAAAATCCTGTAGGCAATTGATTTCTGTGAAGACAGGCAAAAGCACAATCACAGCATGTTTGTGCCTCTTCTTGCACTTTCAAGATGATAAAATTTATATTTATGATGTTGTCATTATTCACCAGTTGTCAAAGGATTAAATCTCAATTATGAGGAAGAATAAGATGAGTGACATTTATGGGAAAAGGCAGACTGAATTGCTGTGTCTCCCTTAGTCTCATCCTCTGTCAGAAATAGAGGATTTCAGATTAACACAACACTAAAATAAACTATGACACACAAGACAATACATTTGAAATGAATTGTAACAAATATATTTTTAATGATATTTAGTGGTCTAATTTTTCTCTTGGACGAGATGCAAAAAGGCACTGAACAGGTTGGTACTGATCTGCCTCAGCATGAACAAAGCACAAAGTTCCTGCCCCCCCCAAAGAAACCCTAAAAATTATAATAATTACTTTTGAAGATCAGTGGATACTTTGAATAATGATTTCCAAGTTAAGCTACTATTTGGCTCTAGGGGTTCTGAGGACCACATTATGCATTTAATGGGGTGTGACACATACTTAAGTGTCATTACATTTTTTTCTTGTTTATGTCACTTTCAATCAGCTGAAGTCTTTTTCTATGCTCTTGGCTTTTAAAAATTCATAATTGACCTTTTCCAAAACTGAAATTAAAAAGGGTTATACACAGTAGATCAGAAAATGAGAAATTTGCAAGTTCATCAAATTAAAATTCAAGAAAAGTTTTAATTAGGCCTTATCAATGTAACTCAGCAGTTTCAAATGTTAGCATAATAGTCTGCACAGAAAAATGAAGTGTAAGTCAAGCTAATAAATAAATATATAAAATGCACATTAAGCAGCAGAACTGAGGAATTAACTGAAGTTAAGAGAATGCAATAGGAGTAGTGAAATTTGGGAAGTTTATCTGTATGACTTGCCTGTGGTTTCTTCAAGCAGCAGCTTCACCTGAACACTCTTTAAACAGGTAAACAGTGCTTTAATATTTCTGTTCCAGCTGCTGATGTGCTTTCAAAGCAGTCACATCCCATAGCAAATGCAGCCTGTAAATTCCAGTTTTATTTCTACTGAAGACCAAGACAAGTCTTTCTACTGAAACACTAACAGCCTTATGGAGTAAGCATATTAAACAAATCCATTACATTGCACAAATAAAAGTGTTTTGCATCTTTTCCACAGAAAAGGTTCAGATAAAATTCTGTTCTGCTTAGCACTCCAGACTGGGGACTGGGAAGCTTCTGCTTAGCACATTTCCCTTTTAGGTTTTTATGATTGCTGCTTCCTGTGCCACATTGCAATCTATGTTATTCAGGAACTGCCTTTATGATATATTATGTTTATACAGTGTGTAGCTGATCAAAGCAGAAGGTTTTAAGTGCAGCAGTAATAATAACCACAATAAATGTAATAGAATTTAAGACTCCTAAATCCCCAGGTGAACTCAATTCTTAGCAAGAAAAATTACTAGTCTTTACTTGAGTTCCAGATCAAGAAAGGATGACATGCTACCCAGTCCTAAACGTAACCAAAAAGATGAGAAAGGCTGAGAAATTTGACAAAATAATCTGTACTGTATCTCACTTCTGTTATTTTTCTGAGGTTTGCTTCAGTAGTCAATACTTTGAATATTTCAAACACTACTTTATGCCCTTTAAAATACACAAAAATCACAAAAGAGTCAACTACATCCAGAACAGTTCTGTCACCAGTTTCACAGTAAGGAATCCAAGTATTTTTTGCCTTAGAGATGTCATGATAAAACTCCAGTTTTTCTGATATATGCTATGGTTCATTTATCATCTATATTCAATAGTCAGGGAAATAATTTTAAGACAAAAAGAAGTCTCTGCCCATTCCACTGGATCCGTGCCTTGCATTTCTCCCACACCTCTGAGTAAGCTTCTTTCAGATTTTTGTTACTCTATATTGTTTCTTTCCAGGGTGTAAAACCTTTGTGTCAAGATCCAACCTACAGCAGCTGAAAGCTCCTCTGTCCTGGTCCTCTGAGCTTTTGCAGCATCTTTCCCTGTTGGTCTTTAGGTTCTCAGCCCCACAAATCCTCTTCCAAATTCCAAGGTAAGAAATCCCCATTCCAGTTACCAACTTTTGCTTTTTGAGTGTGGGGGGATGATGCCTTTTATTTAGTCCATAGCTTCACTTCTAGCACATCAGAATAAACCAGACTCGTGTGAAACAGCCATGAAACTAATTCAGGTAATTCCCAGTTTCCCACTGTTCCCCATCCTGGAAAATCTTAAAAGGCTTTTCTTTTAAAAAACCCTTTTTTTTCCTGTCAAATATCTTTTCATGATGCATAAAACTATATTCTGATTTTTTTTTTAATAATCTGAGCTGAGAAGCCTATTCAGTAAAAGGTAAACATTCATCAGAGGGTGACATAATCCTGAGTGTTAACAGGAATATTCCTGAGTGTTAACAGACTTCACTTCCCCAGCACCTGTGACCCCCAAAGCACTCATCAGCTTAATTTGCAATCCCTATGCACAAGCTGGGGCCACAAATCACAGTGACTGGAGTTTATCATGATGTAATTACCCTGGTAAAATTACATTGACTCAGTAGCAAATGTCTTCAATTACAATTAAATTACAGGGACTACTCAGTAGCTTAAACAGATCTTCTTGACAGGTTTGCACACTGGGAAACATGACTAATGTAAGATTTCTCTGGATACAGCACATGGTGCGCTGACGGGATTTTTTTTTTTTTAATTTGCTGACTACTCCCACAGTTTGAGCACGTTTCAAACCTGCAAAGCCTTCTCTTACAGCACTAGCTGGAGCAAGCAGCTGATACTAGGCACCAAAAAAGCCTCAAGATCATTCAATAAATGCTACTTAAATAGGTTTAACAATAAAAAATAAAACTTCAACACCTCTGTCAGCCTGCTCCCATCCTTTCTTAAAGAGACCTGAGGACTGGAAATCACTGCCTTTGCTTTCTGAGGCAGAGATTTTATTGCTCACTGCTGGACACTCACTGGAGGACGGTGGGGTTTGTACTCACCCTTGCACTCTGGCCAGCAATGAGCTGGTCATCCTCAGTCTGGACGCTCGTTCTGCTGCGCACATCATAATCCTCCTGCTCGAAGTCTGAGTCATCCTCGAGCTCCTCAGGGGTCTGGAGAGAGAGACACAGGAGAGAAAACCACAGAGAGGAGATGACAAGCTTAAAAAGGACACAGACCAAGTCCTATGTACAGTGAGCATTTATTTCATTGACTACCTGCCCAGGAAATGCTGTTCTGTTCTCCTCTGAAATGAATTTGTCTGCCCCAGCAGTCAGGAACTGAAATTGAATTGTCTTAAAAATTAAATTGTTCCAACCCTAGTTTTCTTTACAAATGGCATTTGTCATTACCTTGCCACAACTTTTCTTGCTGCAATTTCTCTTAACTCTGTTAACATGATGAATGCAGTTCCAGGAACAAATATCCTTTAGAAACACTAACAACTGGAAAGCAGTAGTTCAAAATAATGTTATTTCATATATAAATGGACACTAACACTATTATGTTACTGGAAACTATGTGTAATCTTCAAAAGAGAAAGTAAATACCTGGGAAAAAAACAACTAACATCCTGGAAGAAAAATTTATCAAAGCAAATGAGAGATTTCCCATTGAAAGAAATTGTAAATGGTGTCAACTGGTTTTGAAATAAACATGAAATTTATAATCTGTGTAATCTTGTTAGTTCACATGGTACTTTTCATATACAGAGCTTTGGAATTTGACTCATCCCCCAGCTGAGACCATGACCACCAACCACTGCTGGTGCTATGAATGATGGGAGCGTTTCTTGGAAGATTGATTAAATCAAGTTACATATTTTCAAGCTTCAGGTTGTTTAAAATGTTGGAAGGAAGGAGAAAAAAAAATTGATGGACCTGTTCATTTGGGTTTTTTCACCTTCTAGCAAAAAATTCAGAGAAAAAAATGTCATTATTTACATATGGAGAGACATTCTAAAATCACTATTTAGCACAATATTTAATATAGATGGTGTAAAAAAATTGGAATTTTTAGAAGGAACATTATATTCCATTTTATGTTTGAATAGTATCTGGTACAACAGCATTGCCATGAGTAAATTCTGGTACTATACATGACAAAGGTAATAGGAAAAGAAAACCACAGTAACTGCAGAGAAATCCCCACCTTACTGGACACCCATCACCCCCAGTGACAACCTAGAAGGCCAAAGCACGACAGAAGAAATCAACCAGGCTGGCATTTGGTGCTTGGAGGCAATGTCAAGTTTTCTAGCAGAGGTGCTAATCACTGCCAGTTGTCATTACAGCTCTGTCTGGAGGATGCTTAGACACCAGGAACGGCTCCAAAGCCTCTAAGGAATGCAGAGGAGTCTCCTGGCAAGATTTCTGCTCCAGCCTGGCTTTCAACACCAAGTGCACATCACTGTTTGTAGCTGCATGGTGAAGTGCACAGGATGGGGAGAGTAAAACACAGCCATCTTCGTCTGACTTGGAGTATGAATTAAATATGGGTTTTGGTGCTAAGTGCTGGAGGAAGAAATAACCAAGTGTGACAGTGTGGTAATGAAACTCGGACTGCACCTCTGGAGAGGAGCATGCACAAAGAGTGTGTGGAACAGCACAGGCAGAAGAAGAAGTTTAGATGAAAAATGAATTTACCTTCTCTCTACTGTCACAGGAAAAATAGAAGAATTGGTACCCATCATTATAATGACCAATGGTCTTGTTCTCCAATCACCTTTAATCTCTTTGTTCCCTCTGCTTAGCTGCCCAAGGGCAGGATGAGACCTCAAAATCTGTCATGAAAAAGCAAGCAACAAAGAGAATCCTACAACTCCCTGAGAAAAGAGTATTTTCTGTCACAAGGCTCAGCTTTTCATCTGCCTAGGCTTTGCTGTTTAGAACAAAAACAGGGTGGAGAGCTTCAAGAAACCAGCTGGCTCTTCCCCATCCTTCAAGTCTACTCAATGAGTCAGTTTCACTGGTCATTGTAAAGCCAGTACCCTTTCACACTCCAAATATACTCCTCTTAGTTTCTTCTGTCTCCACTTTTATAAATAAGATTATAAAACATAATGTGCAGTCCTTTCCAAGGCTTTCCTAGTCAGACTTGAAGTAAAGATGCAATATTCAAAATATTATACCTCAACACGGTAACATGAGGCTTCTTCTTAAAAAGAAAAAAAATATTCTGAAAGTTCTGTGCTAGGACTTATTGAAGAAATATCCAGAAAAAACGTTTTGCTGTTGCTGTCTGACATTCATGATCTTAAAACCTGTGGTCTTTAAAAGACTGAAATTTAATGGATATAAATGTTGAACTTGGAGAAAATGTAGCGCAAACCAAAAGGGCAAGTAATGCAGCTGTTATCAATATACTGCAAGCACAAGACATCTTCCTATTTCCCCTCAGTACAAGTGAGATCTAATTCAAAGTGATCTTTCAGATTCATACTCTTTTCATGTTTTCAAGTGTGGTGAATTTTACACTCTCATTTTCTTCCCCAAACAGCTGCATTCTGCATTAGGGTGAAGAAGTGGGGTTAACTTTTATCTGTATGCTGCCATTTCAAACATTTTCACGCTTTTCACCGTTGCACCACTGCTTTGTCCTAGCTGATCCCCTGGAGATGCAGTCCATATAAAATAGAGTCTCCCTTTTGTTTAGACACAAAGGTACAAAAAGAAATTATATTGAATTTGACTTAAAGGACTACTCTTAGCAAGGCCTTCTAAACATACCAGAACAACTCTAATTTTTGTGTACAACTAACAGGACCTTGATATTTAAAACCTTGTTTCCAAGACAACAGTCTGATACTTCATTTCTCTGAGCTGGAAGACAGAAAGACTGATTCTGTCTTGCAGACACCTGGATTTATGGTTACACAAATGTAGGAATCACGGATTTGAGGTTGGAGACAGCTTCCAAACAGAGCTGACAGCCACCAGTGGCAGAAGCAGCTAGAGTAATATACAAAACGAATGGATTTTATGCACTGATTGATTTCTGCAGAAATAAGGACCATTTTCATAATTTTTAATCTGTTTTTTAGCACAAGCCATAAGACCTCCCAAGACTACTTTTTTTTTTTTTTTTTCAAATACAGTATCTCCACTACACAACATTCATCAAACTCAGAGGAAATCTTCCAGTGAAGAAGAATCTTTCACAATCCCAGATAAATCACACAATAAATATATGCTTTCTTGTTTAAGATGCATATTTTATTTCTAATATGAATGTGGTGAGTTTCAACTTCTAGGCATTGGAATATATATATATATATATTTTAATATCTCTCTGGCTGTTTGACTGAAGAGCTTGCTGTGAACAAAATATCTTACATCTATATAATTTTTTTCTTTTGTGACTGCAGCATGAAAATGTGAATTATACAAGTATAAGTAATAAACTGGCAAATATATGCAGGTTTATAAATGCTATTTGTTTCATATTTCACAAACTCAAATGTACTTGATGAAGACAGAAACCCCACTTTGCTATGCACTTAAAAATCTTAAGATGCAATTACAAGAATTTCATCATTGTAAACACCAAGTCAAGCTAACCTTGTAATGAAAGCAAAGACTGAAGGGATGAAAAGATACTCCCCTATTTTTTACAATGAAAATTTCCTCTAATTCTAAAAGATAAGGAAAAAAAAAACCCAGACTTTACAAGATTTTTAAAATCCAACTCCACACTATTCAAAACAAAAACATTTGTTTTGGTACCACTGCAGCCTGAGTGACTCAGCTGCAAGCAGCACCTGAGTGCCTCATTCAGAGAACCTCTCTCACTGCAGGTCTTCAGTTATTTGGTGATTTACAGTAAAATCTAACACTTCAAATTCAGTCTGAGGAGCAGCAGGTACTCAATGGAAACACTGGACCCCACAACACCCTTTGGAGACAGGATGTTTCAAAAGATCTTTTGGGATTCTGCACCAAATCTGGTTTTACAGAGGACCTGAAATGTTGCAGCACTTTGGATTTCAACACAGTGGCTGCCCCAGAGGTGATGATGGCTAAACCTGACAAGTCTGGCAGAGGAGAAGAACATTAAGATACCCAAACAGCTGGGGTTGAGGAACCCACAGTCATTTTTGCTGAGGACTGAAGGACTGAAAATCCCTTAATGACAGAGTAGAATAGAAATGGAGTTAATAATAGAATAAAATATCCCAAATTGGAAGGAGCTCACAAGGACCATCAAAGTCCAGCTCCTGGTCTCCACAGGACATCCCCAAGAGTCACAACTTATTCCTGAGAGCATTATCCAAATGCTTCCCAAACTCTGTCAGGCTTGGTGTGAAATGGTTAATGGCTTAAACACTGTTAAAAAAGGACTTTGCCATTATGGCAAAATTGTATGAAGAAGCTGTGACCATCAAAGCCCTGTTTAAATGTGCCTCCTGAGGGGAACTGCTCTGTGAGTTAAGGCACTTGGTGGAAACTTGAGCAAAGGTAAAGGTGGTACTATGGTCCAGGTTTAAAGAGGGGTGTAAGGAGAGCTAAACAGGGCTGGGGGAGAAGAATCAGCTCTGGCTTGGTTTGATGGGGGGAGGAGATTTTGGGGGTGTGACAGAAGGAGTGAACACCCACCCTGCCTTACACAAACTGGCCCAGTTGTAAAACCCACCCACTCTGGGAGGGGGGCACATCCATGGGGCATTCACGGAGGGGCAGCAGAGGAGGGGTCATAAACCATCACAAAACCATCAAAGACCCCCAAAACACCCCAGACTCATTGCTGAGGCCTTGCAGCAGAGAAATGCACGAGCTGCAAAGTGATGCCACAGGTCCAGAGTTTGCTGCAACAGAGAGTTTCCAACCTGTCCCCCCCAGTGGAGGCACCAGGCATTCCCAGCTGGCTCAAACATACATTAATCCACTGAACTCTGTGTTTTGTGGGACCCTCACCACTGAGAAGACCAGAAGAAGAGGATCAACGAGATGCTGTCAGGATCCACAAAGTGGTGATATTTTCTACTTAATCTGTCTGTCACTCTCTTTCTCTCCCACCCTGCCCCTTTTTTCTTTGTCTCTCTACCTCACACTACTGTTAAATAAAATCCATACTATCAACTTCAGCATATGGTCTGTTTGCACTTTAATTCAGATAGAGGCATCTCTCTAACAATTTTAATAACCAGATCTTAACAGCTGGTGCTGTGACCACTGCCCTGGGGACCTATTCCAGTGTTCAACCACCCTCTGAAGAGGGTGAAGAACCTTTTCCTGATATCCAACCTAAACCTCCCCTGACACATTTCCAGCCATTCTCTCAGGTCCTAGAGGCTCCCAGAGAGCATCTCCAGGCATCAGCCCAAAGAATCAGGTTTACAGATGTTTAAAATCTACTCTGTACCATGAACTAAAACACGGCAAGAGGGAATACCTGGACCTTGGCTCCAACAGTGCACTCCTGATCCAAGCAAATGGAACACTCAGGCTGATGTAGATGCCTCCCAAGGCCAGGTTGCTAATGGTAAAGGCCATGTTTAAAACCAGCAAGTAACAGTAAATTGGCCTTGGAGACACATTAGAATGAGGAAAGCTGCCATTGTGAGTCCTCCCGACTGCAGAGAGGGTCTCCAGCCAATAACTTGAGGGAATTTCCTAAGCAGCTATGAAAACACAAAGTACAATTTCATCCCTACACAGCAATAGGAAAGGTGTTGGAATGAAGTTATTATTTTCTATTTTATTTCTAGGTTATATAATTATCCTCTTAAATTCATTTACACTACTTCTTAACTTGTGGAAGAGATCTTCTTCTGTATAAATAATAATAATAGTACTGAATGAAAAAATTACTCTCTTTTCTCCTTCAGAGGGACAATAAATTCTCCTCTTTTGAGAGAAAGAGAGAAGAACAAAGACTATCCACCCTTTCCTTCAGCTTGCTAAAAGTAATAATACCAACCAAAATTAATTTTAAAGTGGCTTTATTTACTCTCTGGAATGAGGGGACTCATCTCAGGTAAATTCAATCTATCACGGCTTGCACACGGACAATCATTGCCTGAAAAGAATTGTGTCAGATGCTCTAAAAAGTTTGCAAGATTGGATTTTTTTCCTTTTTTGTAATTCTGAAAAAGTTTTACCACCTGAATTAAAGACTGCATAATATTTGATAGATTATTAGATGAAAATATTCTTAAGGCTTTTATAGCATCACCCTTTAATTATATATCCCATTTCAGTGTCAGATGTTCAGATGGAAATATTAAAGAATACTCAAAGTGAAACCAATTTTGTTTTCTACAGCAAATAAGGTTCTGATTCAGCAAACTCTGATCTGTGTAAGCTTATATATGTGGATTTTTCCAGTCAACTCACATGGATAATGCGTCCATTTATGTGCTTTAGTTCTCTGCCTCGGTAAGGAGTATTACATTGAGCACCATAAATAAGTTAATTGTCTGAAGGCAAAAATAAATCTTCCTAATCTGGGCAAACAGAATTCATTAACTCATATCATACAACGGGTGGAAAGCTGTAGTGAGATAATGGCAAAAGAAAATTGGGATTTTCCTAGGGAGACTGAGAAGCCTGAATGCTGATCAGCTGTCCAGGTACACAGAACAGTCAGGCAGCAACAAAGTAAGGGAATAGGCCTTCAAAATTCAAAATTTAAAATTAGAAACATCTTGCCAGGATGGACATCTCATAGCAAACTCTTGAGGGTAACTCTCATGTACGGGGGGAGTGCTGGAAGCTGGAACTCTGTGTACGGGATGGGAAAACCTGGGTTTATAGGAGATCCCACTTGATGATTGAGTCTGTGACATAATCACAATTTGAAGTGACTAGAAAAGAGGTGCTAAACACTTGTTCTTGTCCTAAGCAAAGTTTGGAAACTGTTGTTACATACTAAGGAACTGGAAAATCAAAGGGAAAACAGAGATCCATTACCATGCAGATCTTTCATTTCCCAGGATCATAGAATAATGGAATGGCTTAGGTGGAAGGGACCTTGAAACCCTATCCAGTTCAACTCCCTGCCATGGGCAGGGACACTTTCCACTATCCTAGGTTGCTCCAAGCCCTGTCCAACCTGGCCTTGGACACTCCCAGGGATCCAGGGGCAGCCACAGCTTCTCTGGGCACCCTGTGCCAGGGCCTGCCCACCCTCACAGGGAAGTAATTCAAGTAAAGATTTCTCTCCCCTTCCAGAAGAGCTGCCAATCCTCTAATGCTGCACACACAGAGAACAGGATGGGTTTGCCCCCTTCACAAGCCATGACTACAACTCAGGCCACCTGGGATGAGCACTGGGTATGAGAATGGATTGATGTTTGGCAGTTAAAAAATTAAGCCTGTCAAAAGCTTTTTCTGTAAATGTTAATACATAGTGACAGATGACTAAAATGGAGCTATTTTGGAGTGTTCCAACTGCCTGAAGTCTTACATTAGTGCCATAATACACTCACCACCACAAGTGCACGTTACCTGTTTGCTCAAAGGGATCAGTTGATGTTTCAGCCCTGTTATTTGCCTCAGAAGTCTCCTCTGTGATTTTCTCCACAGCTTTACTTGTACATGGCTTTCATTAGGGCAGATTCAAGGTAATTTGGGTTCCAAATAACAGTTTCAGTTGCTGAAGAAATGTCCAAACCAGTTTTGGTTTGCTGCTTTTCTTTTTTAATACTTTGTCTGCTGACTAAAGTGAAAAGCAACATACACCTACTATCACAATAATGATGTTCCATGGTGTCTTTTATTTGTTTGTTTATTTTATTAAAAGATGTCTAAGCAAATTGAATCAACGGGTTAGTCAACACTGAAATGACACGTTTTTTACCTCGGTAAATGTTCAAAACCATCCCTCCAGGGAGTCACTGGAGCAGCAAGATAATTTATTCATTTAGATTTTAACCAGACCTACCTCACATCCCAGGCAGCACACATACATTAGGGAAAAAACCCCAAATAAACAAAACAACAAAAAATCTACACAAACTTTGAAGACCTTGGCAAATGAGTGCTATTACTATGGAAACAGTAATGAAGTTTTCGTCTATTGGTAGTTGTGATCAAATCTTCTCCTAGCTGATTAACATACTAATTGTGATTCATCTACTATATAACCTCATCTCTTTATTTACTAATTCTTTTGTTGTTGCATATACTTCTGTTTCATTCCTGTTTCAATGCCAAACTTCTGCAGCTTATTACAACACCATGCTGATTCCAAGGAGCTTTTGTATTCCTCTTACCCATGACACCTCCCTGCAAACCCCAGCTTTCCCTGCCCAGGTGCTCTACATACCCTGATCATCAGGACAGCTTTCCTGATGTCCCGAACGCCGTCGTACACCAGGCGGGAGGCGTCGATGAACTCGTTCTCCTCAAAGGGCTGGGGCACGTTGGCACTCAGGGCTTCAATGGCCACCTCCACTTGCTCAGCAAAACGTGGCATCACTGGGTTAAACACAAGCAGAGGCAGCAGGATCAGACATCTTCTCTCCTGAACCTTTTTCTGCTGCTTTGAGGCATGGATAATTTCCAGGAGACACAGCACACGCTGTCCTGGAAACTCCCAAGCACAGGGAGGCTCATGGATGGGTTTGTACCCACCCTGCACTGGCACTTTTTCTGTCAGCATATAAATAACCATCTCTGTATTCTCTCCTCCAAGTGTGCAACAAAGAATAGAATACTTCCTTCAAAAACTGTGATTTACTAGCTTTTAAAAGGCTGCAAGATACCCGAGCAGTCAGTAAAGTTCATTTAAGAGCTTTACAACCTGTAATGAGAACAGCTAATATTTGTATCAAGAGATCAAAGCAAACTGTAGCCATTTTGCCTCCTAATTTACATAATTTACACTCTAGCTCATACTAAATAATAATAATTTCATAAAGAATAAAATGCAAAATCAAGGATATACTTTTGTGAAGACACCTAAACGAATCTTTATAGCTTCTTCACTACCACCATGTATATTAACACAAAACATAGCCACAGATATTGGCTAAAAATATTATAAACTGTGTTATGAACTTATTTAATATACAACTGAAAGCAAATATTTACTTTTGTAAATGGTTTCAGGGCATTGCTTGAAGTAGCAAGAGAGTTTTTTCAAATTTCACAGAGGATTCCTTTGAAGGTATAATCATTTTCTGTACATCATGCTTGCAGGAAAATAACTCTTCCCCAAATCAGTCCTCTAACAACTCAAATCCAAATCTACAAACATGAACATCAGGTCCCACTGATTATACTGCACCTACATTCTTGTACTTGTTTATTCCTCTTCATAATTTTAACATTAATATTGGAGGACTGTGTTCATAGAAGACAAACATAATCAATGTTTCATTAGAAACTTGGATAAAAAATTGCAGTTGGATTAATTCTTAAAAATTTAAGGAACTTGAGTCAAGTTTAAGATTTACAGATAGCCATCTTTTCATCATATTCACATCACTTTTATTCTAGCATTTAGGTATCCAGATCATGTATCAGTGACTTTACCATTTTGGCAACAGAATTAGAAGAACAGGAAATGACGATTCCCACAACAGTTATTGCCTTTTGTTTTGTAGTTAAAAAAGTACCTTTTTTGCCTATCTTTTCCCTAAACCCTATGTTTAATACACTTATTGGTAACCTGAACCCAACTGATGAATTCAAAGGGGAATTTCCAGTCCAGAGCAATGACATTCTTTCTCAGGAACGTCCTCTGTGATAGGAAATCACATTTTGTTTTTGATTGAATGTTCTTAAAATTATTTTATAGTATCTGACTTTGAGTAAAGCCACAAAAAACATGATTTAAGAACAGTTTACGTTTTGAAGAAGTGGCAGCAACCACGGGCTCAAACATTCTGTTTCTAGCATTTAAATATTATGCATTGGATGCAAATGAGGAAAACTTTAAAGGGATATAGTGATTCAAATCTTGTTTATCTCTCTCTCTCTCTCTCTCTCTCTCTATATATATATATATATATATGTATTCATATAGACAGATGAAAGAACAGATTTGTATTTTCCATGCAGATAATGTTCAGTAAATTCCTGGGATACACTGGAGAAACAGGAAAAAGTGACAGCAACAATAGACTTTAAAAAAGTAAACATTAACAGAACATTGCCAGGCAGAGGGGAAACATTTTAATTAGAAAAGGAGCTTGAGAGAGATGGAAGTTTTGGAAAGAGTATTCAATAAATTCATATATCAAATTACCTTAATTAATAGAACACTTGAAAGTGTAGTAGAAGACTAATATGATTGCATAAGGCAGTCTCAAGCCTGAATATCAAAAAGCAATCATTAAAAATACAATGTAAACAAGTAAATCTAGAGAATAAAAGAGAAATTATTTTGAGTTGTTGGGATAAAACAAGTAAAACTAGAGATGCAATAATGACAACAAGAATAAAAGAAAAAGAGGTAAAGAACCCCAATATTTAGGGTTAAATTAAATTAAACCTTAAATTTCTGTCTAAAAGTTCCTAATTAGCAGAATTCATCAGGTATTGGATATAATTAATAGTAGGTGCAACAGGCCTGGATTAGGAATGGGCAGTTGGAAGAACATCTACATAAGCATAAGGAAATTTATCTTTTACATAATGTTCACCACATTAACAGAGTATAATAAAATTTACCCTGTAGTTCTTAAGAAAAAATCAAAGTAATTTCTGAACCATCTTTGAGAACTCAAGAAAAATTGTAATGGTGAAAATTCCAGGGATTTGGAATAAAAAAAATAAATAGCACTTTTCTGTTTTAGATAAAAGTATATAATCCTTATATAAAGGTTAATGTAAAGGTAGAGAAGAAAGGAAGGAAGATTCATACTATATTCAACATAATTTCAGTACCCAGAAATCAAATGAAACATGATGTGGAGCGATTAATGTTTAATTATCTGTAAATAATCAGCAGATGCTGGACAGACACCAGATGTGTGGAAGTAAGTTGCACCAAGCTTTTACAATATTTCCCTTGACAGGGCAGTGACAAAGGGAGAAGCAGATACAACACAGCTGGACTTTGTCATGGCCACGTGTGAGATTATTAGAATAAAACAAGGGAAATTTAAATTAAATGGTTGTAAGGTGGAAAGTTACACTTCATTCATATTCCTGAACATGAGGTATTAATTCCTGACCACATTTATTACTTCTAAGTGTGGAAGCTTTTCTGATCAGTTCTGATTTTGCAAACCTGGCTATATTTTAGTCCCTAATTTACATTACTACATGTGAACGTTATCTGCTGTTTCAAAATGTGAATAGATATTAAACTGCTTTATGAATTGCTTGCTTGCCATTCGTATTTTTACATCAATGCTCACTTTTGATTGGACAAGCAAGAAAAAAACACCTTTAATAGGGAGCTATTACTTATTGCTTCTCTAAGCATATGTTGTCATTGAATGCACTGAAGTTTTTGAAAATTGAGTTGAGAAATGTATTATTCTCCAGTTAACGTTATTAATTTCCATGAAAAACAAAACAAAACTCCAGTCTTTCTTCTCTATTATTTACCACACAAAGAAGGATATTCCTGTGCCAAAGGTTGAAGAACCACAAGGAAAATTCAGGCAAAGGTGTGCATTTCAATCTGGAGTTAAAACTTGTAAATGCATCAGACAGAGAATGATTCATTTATTATGCACAGAGAAATTGGCTATAAATTTTAGATTCAGAAGCAAATCAATACTTCTGGGGAAAAATTAAACATTGGTTTCTTAGTTTGAGCTGTGGCCTTGAAAACAGTCACACATATGCTTAGACTGAAAAATTGGCCCATTAACATCTCTCAGCCTAACTACATGAATTAATTAGGCACCTGCATAAATGTTGACAGAATCAGGTCCCAAGTTAATAGCAACACTTCTAATTCACTGACTTTGTCATTCCAACAAAACAAAGATTTTAAAGCCTTTCTGTAGATGAGTTTCCAACAGCACTGAAAGCAAGACCAATGCGCTAACAAAATCTAGGTTGAATGGCTGCTGGAGAAAAATGGAAATCAGCTAAGCTGAAATTACTTCAATTTTATCAACTGATTGATTCTTTTAAATTATGTTTTTTT